>JAOXJN010025581.1:0-10435 GCA_025762795.1 Goniobranchus coi
CCACCACTACTACCACTACTACTACTACTACCACCACCAATACTACTACTACTACTACTACTACACCGTAGAGGAACTATTCGAAACAGTCTCCGTTTCGGTTGTATCTGAGAGAATCAGGGATTCTATTCCACAGTCAAAGTGAGTTGGTGAAGAAGGAATTCAAGTGGCAATCTTGATAATGTGAATGTGGTATACTATTGTTCTGCTTTTTGTTTTGTCTAGTTTTATTGTTACTGTTACGGTTGTTGATTTGTTGCATCTCAGTTAATTGGTATGTCGATAAGGTTATAATGTATGCCTTTATAGAGAATTGTAGACTTAATCGTAGACCTTTATTCATCGAGAGAGATTCATACTTATTTATGCATAGCTGTACATGTACCACCAGGAGTATGATTGTGATCTTTGTTGCGAAGCGTGCCGCATCCCTTTGAATTTTTTGTCCAGAATGTTTTCTGTTTATTTTTTTGATAGCAGTGACATTAATGCAACAGATAATAATGGGACTACGGCACTTATGTGGGCATGTCATCTTGGATACAATAGATGTGTAGACATTCTTCTTAAGTTTGATAAAATCGATATCAATGCAAGCACTGATAACAGGACTGGGCTGATGCTGGCATGCCAGAAAGGATATAGAAAGTGTGTGAATCGACTTCTGTATTTCTGATTTTTTTTTTTTTTTTTTTTTGTATTGGTGTTGGGATTCCAGAATCTGCATTTACAAACTGGTTGTTGTTGTTGTTCATGATGATGTTCTTGTAATTTTGTTTTCTTTACCTTATGTTAAATTACTTGTTTTTTTGTTTTGTTTGTAGTATATTATCTTTAATATCTACATCTTTTAGGAGGTGGGCGGGAGTGGGAGCTGTTGTTGTTTTTCTTGCTTTGTTCGTTTGTTTGCTTAGAGTTTTTTTCCAATCAATTTTAATAATTGCTCGAATATTTCCATTTCATTTCAGGTTTTGTTCCATGATTAGTCATATGCCAACACATGCAAACTGAATACCGGCCATGTGAATGTGAGGTCAGAAAAACTTTAGTTTTCAAATTTTGATGCCGTTGAATTCAAGACGTATTTCTCTACATTCAGTCTATTAGCCAATGTATGACATTGGTCTTAATTCATCGCATGACCTTTGAATTCAGTCTCAAGTTCATGGCTGCGAATGACCAGTCCAATGAAACTGACATTGCGTAAGCACTTACAATAGATGATGGATGGACAAATGAGAAAAGAATTTCAAGATGGGAAATGGTTTGTCGGCAATGATATTGATGAAACTGAGGAGGATCTTCTTAACAGTACTGATTTTATTGCAAGGGGCTTACAATTAATGTCAGTATGTTATGCAGGAGATGATCAATCTCTAGAAGTTCTTCTCAAGTCACATGACCTTGATATCGATGCCAGTACGAATGGGGGGTTCACAGGACTGATGTTGGCATGTCGCAATGGTCATGATACATGTGTAGACCTTCTTCTGAAGTCAAGTAGCTTGAATATCAATGCAGTGACGCTTTCTGGAGTGACCGCACTGATGTTGGCATGTCACAACGGGCATGATAAATGCGTAGAACTTCTTCTAAAGTTTGATGGCGTTGATGTCAATGCAGTGACGCATGAAGGTGTGACCGCACTGATGTTGGCGTGTCAAAAGGATCATGACAGATGTGTAGCTCTTCTACTAGATTCGGAGGATATTGATATCAACGCAAGGACGAAAAAGGGGATGATGGCACTTATGTTTGCTTGTCTAAATGGCCATGACAGATGTGTCAACCTTCTTTTAAAAGAGGATATCACTGATGTAAATGCAAAGGTAGGTCATGAGCTAACGCCACTGGCATTGGCATGTATCAATGATCATGATACATGCGTTGATCTTCTTTTGAAAGAAGATACAATTGATGTCAACGCAAGGGTATGTAAAGGGATGACGGCATTGACATTGTCTTGCCAGATTGGTCATGATAAATGTGTAGTTCTTATTCTCAAGTCGGGTAACTTTGACATCAATGCAAGGACTGATGAAGGATTTTCGGCACTGGCGTTGGCATGTCTCAATGGCCATGATAAATGTCTTGATCTCCTCCTCAAGACGGATAACACGGATGTCAATACAAAAGATCACAATGGTCGGACGGCACTGATGTGGGCATGTCTCAATGGATATGACAAATGTGTAAGTGTGCTTCTCATGCTAGATCAAATCAAGTTCAATACCAAGGATAATGATGGAATGACGGCGCTGATGTTAGCATGTTACAAGGGCCATGGCAAATGTGTAGATCTTCTCCTCAAGGTGGATAACATTGATGTCAGGGCGATGAATGATTATCAGGAGAACGCAGTGATGTTGGCATGCCAAACCGGCCAGAAGATGTGCCTAGATCTTCTCCTCAACTTTGATAGCGGTGACATTAATGCAACAGATAATAATGGGACTACGGCACTAATGTGGGCATGTCATCTTGGATACAATAGATGTGTAGACATTCTTCTTAAGTTTGATAACATCGATATCAATGCAAGCACTGATGGTGGAATTACTGGGCTCATGCTGGCGTGCCAGAAAGGATATAGAAAGTGTGTGAATCGACTTCTGAATTTCAATAACATTGATATAAATGCAAAGAATATGGATCTGGAGACGCCGCTTATGTTGGTCTGTCATAGGGGTTATGATAAGTGTGTACGTCGTCTGCTCAAATTTGACAATATTGATGTCAATTCAAAAGATATTGATGACGTGACGGCACTGATGATGGCATGTTATAATGGCCACAACAAATGTGTAGATCTTCTTCTCAAGATGGAGAGAATTGAGATCAATGCAAGTAATGGTGATGGAATGACAGCACTGACTTTTGCATGTGAGAGTGGCCATGATAAATGTGCTTATTCTCTTCTTAAGAGTGATAGTATTCGTGTCGATTTGAGGAACAATGATGACATGACGGCACTGATGATGGCTAGCCAGAGAGGTCACGATAAATGTGTAGATATGTTTCTCAAGTTTGATAGAACTGATATTAATGCAAGAAATCTTGATGGGGCCACGGCTCTGATGTTTGCATGTCACAATGGTTATGATAAATGTGCAGATCTTCTACTCAAATCGGATGACATTGATATCAATGCTAGGGATAATACTGGGTGTACAGCACTGATGAGCGCTTGTCAGAATAGCAATGAGAAATGTGTAAACCTTCTTGCTCAAAATGAAAGCGTTGATTTCAATGCACGCAATGAAAACGGCGAGACTGCTTTAATGATTGCCAGCTATTGGAATCTGACCAGATGCGTAGATATTCTGCTTAAGGTAAAAAACATTGATTTAAACTTAAGGAATAACGAAAAGGAAACCAGTCTAATGATTGCCATTAAGCGCAGAAATTTTAATTGTATTGAGAGTCTTTTGAAAATGTCTGGCATCGATATGCAAGCAAGCAATTTCAAAGGAGAAACGGCACTAATTTTGGCCTGTAAACATGACTGCTTTTTTCAAGAGTTATTTAGGGGAAGTGATATTAATGCCAGGGACGTCAAAGGAAGGAATTTTGTTCTACATGCCTACTTAGCAGAAAAAGAGAGTTTGATCTGGGACATGTATTTATTTGCTCGTGACGGCCTTGACATTGAATCAAAAGACAACAAAGGCATAACTCTTCTTATGTTGGCTTCTCTGAAAGGTGATCTGAAGTTGACGGGACGGATATGGCATCACATGCAAATAAGTAGAAAAGACAACGATGGTTGGACTGCTCTAATGTACGCAGCTGAAAATGGCCTTTCTGAAAACCTTGATTATTTTTATGAAAGCGGTATAGATGCATATGCTATTAATGGCATGACTCCTTTGATGCTAACATGTTTATTGGGACACACGAAATGGGCAAAGAGCTATCTTTGTCTGAAGACTGAAACTGCATCTACAAAGGATGAGAAAGGCAGGACTTCATTGATGTATGCCGTCTGCAGTGGGAACATTGACACAGTCAACGCTCTTCTAGAGGTAAAAGGCAATGGCATCTATGTAAATGCTGTGGATATCTATGGCAACACAGCTTTGATCTTTGGGTGCAAATATAATCACATTCAATGTTTGGATCGCCTGCTTCAAGTGGAAAGTATCGATGTGAGTGTTAGAAATAGAAATGGATACACGGCTTTGATGTTCGCTTGCCAGTTTGGTCATGACCGTTGCGTTAAACTCCTTCTTCAAAAGCCAACTACTGACATAGAAGTTGAAAGTAATAAGGGCTTTACGGCCAGAATGATTGCACAGAGCTTCAAACACGTAAAATGCTTCACAATTTTCCAAGAGACTCCGGAAACAACACAAGGTAACACGGATGACAGCGCAGTCTTTAGGGCCCAACGATACGGGGTTGGCAATGGCAGTGTAAAGAACCAGAACCGCATATCTTTCATATTATCTTGCAGAACGAGGAGCCTCAATGACTTGAAATCACTGTTATCTGAACACGATGTGGATGTAAATACACAAGATGGTGGCAAAACAATGTTAATGTTTAGCAGTGAGCGAGGTTATGCTGAGATTGTTGACGTTCTTTTGCAAATCGACGCAATAGATGTCAATGCAACGGATGGGAAGGGCCAGACAGCTCTGATGTTTGCTTGTATGTATGGCAATGATGAATGTGTGAAGCGTTTTCTTCTCAAGAGTGATACTGACGTACGGGCAAAGGATAATACAGGGTGGACAGCGTTGATGCATGCCTGCATGGAAGGCCATGTAAAATGTGTTGATCGTTTACTTACGAAAACGAATGTTATTGTAAACGACACTGATGTCAACAACACAACACCATTAATGTTGGCGTGTTTGAGCACAAAAGTGAAGTGTGTCGAGAGACTGCTCCAAAGTACGGCAACTAATATCAACCTGTGTGACAACAATGGATGGAATGCTTTGATGTATGCCACTGAGTACGACAATGTTGATTGTTGCAACATTCTTATTCAGGCGGGAATTGACATCGACACGTGTGACAGGAAAGAAATGACAGCTTTTGCATGGGCATCACTGCATGGTCATGCTAATTACATTGATTTTTGTAAACTGAATATGAATAATGTGGGAGTAGTTGCCGAAAGAGATGTATTTCGTAGAATGACTCCTTTGATGTTGGCAGCATCTGTTGGGCATAAAAGTGTTGTGAAAAGACTACTCAGCATTCACTTTAGGAAAGTAAATTTGGTGGACGGTGCCGGTAGAACGGCCCTAATGCTTGCTAGCACATTTGGTCACAGTGGTTGCGTAGGGAGCCTCCTTGAAGTGGAGAGCATACACATTAATGAGACAGATGTAATGGGAAGAACAGCGCTGTTTCTGGCATGTGAAAATGGCTCTGCTGACTGTTTACAGCTTCTGCTTCAACACACTCAGACCAACAAGCGTATCATGGGCACGTTAGGAAAATTAGCACTAATTATTGCATGTGCTAATGGCCATGCTGAATGCGTATATCATCTCATCAAAATAAAGGACGTTGATATCAACGATAAAAAAAGAGATGGAACAACAGCTCTAATGGTTGCAAGTTCAATGGGCCATGTTGATTGTGTTGGTTACCTTCTTCAGAGGGAAGACATTGCTGTTAATGCTAGGACCGAGGATGGGGCCTCAGCACTTATTCTTGCATGTCAAAATGGGTATGTTCAATGTGTAAAGCGTCTTGTTCAGGTGGAGACTATTGATGTCAATGCCAGAACAGACAATGGAACCTCAGCACTCATGCTTGCATGCCAAAATGGACATTTTGAATGCGTTGACCATCTTGTTCAGATGAAAGGTATTAATATTACGGCCAGGGCAAATGATGGATCTACAGCACTGATGCAAGCATGCCAATATGGTCATTTTGAATGTGTCAAATGTCTTGTTCAGATAGGTGGCATTGATATTAACGCTACGACAAACGATGGAGCAACGGCGCTCATGCTTGCATGTCAAAGTGGTCATGCTAAATGTGCCGATCTCCTCCTTCAGATAGAAGATATTGATGTTAATGCACGGGCAGAGCATGGATGCACAGCCCTTGCTTTTGCTTGCCAAAATGGATATCTTGAATGTGTAGGTCGTCTTGTTCAGATGGAGGATATAGATATTAATTGTAAGGATGATCATGGAGTAACACCACTCATGTTTGGATGTGTAAATGCCCATGCGGCATGCGTGGAACGTCTCCTTAAGATGAAGGGCCTTGATATTAATGCAAATACAAGTAATGGATTCAATGCACTTATGATTGCGTGCAGAGGTGGGCATGTAAAATGCGTTGACCATCTTGTTCAGATGGTGAAAATTGATATTAATGCCAGATCAACAGACGGAGCAACAGCACTTATCCATGCATGTGAAAATGGTCATGTTGAATGTTTGAACCGCCTTCTTCAGGTGAGATCCATTGATATTAATGCTAAGACTCATACTGGATTCACAGCACTTATGCTTTCTAGTTCATACGGCTACATTGAGTGCTTACATAGTCTTACCCAAATGGAAGATATTGATATTAATGCAAGTACAAACATTGGAGATACAGCAATTATGCTTGCATGCGCACATGGGCGAGTTAAATGTGTCGAATATCTCGTTCATATTAAGAATACTGATGTAAATGCTAAAGCAGATGATGGATCAACAGCGCTTATGCATGCCTGTGAAAAAGGACATGTTGAATGCGTAGGCAATCTTCTTAAAGTGCGAGACATTGATATTAATGCTAAAACAGAGTATGGTATAACAGCACTTATACTTGCGTGTCAAAATGGTCATGTTGGATGTGTGGAACGTCTACTTGTGATGGAGAACACTGACGTCAATATAAAGACAAAGAATGGTGCAACAGCACTTTTGAACGCTTGCCAAAATTGCCATGTCGAATGTGTCGATCGTCTTCTTCACATAAAGGACACTGATATCAATGCTAAGACAGAAAATGGGGCAACAGCACTTATGTTTGCATGTCAAAATGGCTGTCTTAAATGTGTAGGGCGTCTTCTTCAAATGGAGAACATTAATCTTAATGTTAAGACAGAGAATGGAGAAACAGCACTTATGCGAGCATGTCAAAACGGTCACTTTAAATGTGTATATCGTCTGCTTCAGATAAAGGGCATTGATATTAATGCTAAGAGGACAGACACTGGACTCACGGCACTAATGCTTGCAAGCCAAAATGGACATCTTGAATGTGTGGACCGTCTTCTGCAGATGGAAGACATCGATACTAATGCCAAAACAGCTGAGGGTGCAACTGCACTTATGCTTGTCTGCCTAATCGGTCACCTTAAATGTTTGAATTATCTTCTACAAATGAATAGCATTGATGTCAATGCCCAGACTGGAAATGGAGTCACAGCACTCATGATTGCGTGTCAAGAAGGCCATTTCAGATGTGTTGATCGGCTTCTTCAGATGAGGGGCGTTGATGTTAACGCTAAAATGGTAGATGGAGTCACAGCACTAATGGTTGCATGTGCGAATGGTTATGTTGAATGTGTGGGCCATCTTCTTAGGTCCAGGGACATTGATATTAATGCTCGAACAACAAATGGGACAACAGCACTAATGTTTGCACGTCAAAATGGTCATTTCAAGTGTGTTGATCATCTCGTTCAAGAAAAGGGTATTGATATAAATGCTTAGACACTGAATTATCGAGCATCACCACCTATGCTAGAATGTCAGATGGCAATGGGAAATGTGGCAAATTAGTTGATTCAGAATGAGGGACAATTACATTACTAACAAGCATCGGTACTACGCTATTTCATCCCGAAGGAACGGAGCGGTCGCGCGAAAGGGGGATGGAACCTCTTCTTGCTCTTCTTCAAGTAATCCGAGTGAATCAGTAAAACGGAGTATGACTGTCGAAGCGCATGAAAAGATTTATCAATCAATTGCCTAATTTTAGGAAAATTGATGTCTAATAGTTTGACCTAAAGGGAATGCGGCAGATGGACTGTTTGAAGGAGTCCCCCTTTCGACTCTTTCTGACAGAATCAGGGATTCTGTTCCAATCTAAGTGAGCTGGAGAAGAAGGAATTTAGGTGGCAATCTAGATTGGAATGTGATACATCATAGTTTCGTCTTTTGTTTAGTCTAGTGTCAATGCTATGGTTGCTGATTTGGTACTTATCTTGGTATGTCGATTAGATTATTTATGCTTTTGGACTGTAGACTTAATCCTAGCCCTGTGTTCTTTTAGGGAGATCCAATCTAATTTATATATTCTTGTAGATGTACTACCTGAAGTATGAGTATAATCGATTGCCATATTCTTTTGAATTTTCTTTTTAATTCTCTTTTTGTTTGTTGGTGTTGGGATCTCAGACACAGCATCCATAATCTAAAATGGGCTTAACAAGTGCATAAACACGTTTTCTTTGATTGATTTAAAGCACTTGGTTAGATTTCGTCTCAAGAATGCTATTGTGGAGCAATAAATAAATAAATAATAATAAAAAAACAACAACCAACAACTGAAATACGAAACCAAAACCGTTAGGCAGTTCAAACATATCTGCCAAATATAATAGTCATAGGAGCTTTGAAAAGAAACCTTTTCCGTTCAAAGTTTGCCCAAACTCAGCTTTATAATAATAGATATGCCAAGGAACTGGACAAGAGTTTTGATCGTGACTTAATACTTTTCTACAAATGAAGCACGATATTTTTTTAACTATAAAGACGCAGAGTGGTCTTACAGCACATGTGCTTATAATACGTCATAACGACCTTGTGAGATGCATGGGTCAGGCTTTTTATTAATATCAAGGGCATAAAAATCTGAATGCTAAAGCAAAAGCTACACGTTGTTTTCCACTGAAGTAAAGATCACGATGGATGTGTGGACCATTGAGCCTTAATTTATGAAATACAAATGTGACTTTCATGACATGATGTACTTAACAGTGGTATGTTGGCATACCAAAACATTTTATGCAAACACATTGGAGTGGCTCATACTAGCACAAATGAAACTTCTACTAGGCAAAGCTCAGTATCGTTTTTTGTTTTTTTTGTTTGTTTTTTTAGAATTTACAAAGTTTGTACACTTATTCTTATACACCTTTATATGATATGAAACTCTACCACAACTTAAGACTTGCAAAAATCACTTGAAGGCTTAGGCGAACTTTTTTTTTTTGGAAAATGTAAAGTTTTGGAATCAACAGCCAACTGTTTGACAGCGTTAATCCCCGTTCACAAACAAATGGCTTCCACGAAACAACAGACTGTCCTGTAATGTTTTATGGGCATTTAAGTGTGCTTTTGTTTTGTCTGTGCGGCTGGAAGCATTGGTTTTTATTTATGTTGTTTTGTTTTATTTTTGTTTTTATGTTTCATGGCTATTTAAGTGTGCTTTTGTTTTGTCTGTGCGGATGGAAGCATTGGTTCTTATCTATGTTGTTTTGTTTAATTTTTGTTTTTTATTTTGTGTTTTATGGGTATTTCAGTGTGCTTTTGTTTTGTCTTTGCTGGAGGAAGCATTGCTTCTTATCTATGCATTTTTGTTTTATTTTTGTTTTGTGTTTTTGTTGCTTTTGTTTGTTTATTACCTTGTTTGGTCGAACAATACTGCTTTGCATCATATTCACATTGTACACGGAAAAAAGAGGGACTTCATGTTGTCGATTTTTGGGGTGTTTGATTTGTTTTGTTTCTTGTATGTTTTTTTCTTAATAAGAAATTTATTTACAGATGGACAATCCAGGCCAAAAATGTGATGAAACAAAAACACTTAAAAGTACTGTTCATAATAAAAACATAGTACAATATTTCTTTCCATGCGTACAATACACATTTTAAGTTTAGATCCCATATATCACGTTTCGTTTGAAATTCTTGATCACTTTTTGTCATTCCCTGTTCGTACTCGAAATATTATGACACTGTCAATGACCTTATTGAAAGGCATATCTTGATAGTCTGTTCGCCATGTGAACTGAGTTCCAGGATGTTATTCTGTTGTAGCTTTGAGGTGCTTGCATATGTTTATTTATTTATTAATCTTTTTATTTATTTATTAATTTATTTATTTATCAATTTATTTATTTATTTATTTCTTTATTCATTCATTCATTTAATTATTTATATACTGTTTCCCTAACATTTTGCTTGCCATGTTTCTTTTATTTCTTTCCTTCTTTTTCTTATTTTTTGTGGTTGTCGATTTTTATGTTGGTTGTAATTCTCAATTTACTACTTCATTTTTGTAGGGCTTTGCAACTGTTTTGTTTTACTTTGCGTTTCATGGTGGGGGTGTCTTGACCTTATTGGTGGATTGGTGTTGAGTTGTTGTTGGGGTTTTTGTTTTGTTGTTGTTGAAAGAAATACACTTTGTCTTTGGTTTTATCAGTATAACTTTTATGAAATGAAGTAGATAAATA
>JAOXJN010026692.1:0-10423 GCA_025762795.1 Goniobranchus coi
TAAACAAGAACAAGAAAACGTCCCTTCCCCTAACACAAAACAAACAAATAAACAAGAACAAGAAAACGTCCCTTCCCCTAACACAAAACAAACAGACAAACAAGCACAAGAAAACGTCCCTTCCCCTAACACAAAACAAACACACAAACAAGGACAAGAAAACGTCCCTTCCCCTAACACAGAAAAAACAAATAAACAAGAAAAAAAAAGGACCCTTCCCCTAACACAAAACAAACAGACAAACAAGCACAAGAAAACGTCCCTTCCCCTACAACAAAACAAACACACAAACAAGCACAAGAAAAGGTCCCTTCCCCTAATACAAAAAAACACATAAACAAGCACAAAAAAGATAACTTCCCCTAAAACAAAACAAATAAATAACCAATAACAAGAAAAGGTGCCTTCCCCTAATACAAAACAAACAGACAAACAAGCACAAGAAAACGTCCCTTCCCATACCACAAAACAAACACACAAACCAGCACATGAACTGGTCCC
This sequence comes from Goniobranchus coi, assembly GCA_025762795.1. Taxonomy (NCBI): domain Eukaryota; kingdom Metazoa; phylum Mollusca; class Gastropoda; order Nudibranchia; family Chromodorididae; genus Goniobranchus; species Goniobranchus coi. The sequence continues at coordinate 502 of JAOXJN010026692.1, forward strand.
TTCCCCTAATACAAAACAAACACACAAACAAGCACAAGAAAAGGTCCCTTCCACCAACAAAACAAACACACATACATGGAAAAGAAAAAAAACCTTCCGTACAACAAAAGAAACACACAGACAAGCAAAAGAAAAGAACTTCCCCTACCACAAGAAGAAAACACAAACAAACAAAGGAAAAGACCTCTTCCCCTGCAATAAACCATACACGGAAAGCAGCAAAAGAAAAGATCCCTTCCCCTGACACAAAAACAAACACACAAACAAGCAAAAAAAAAAAAGAAAGTTCCCTTCCACAACCACAAAGAAACACAGAAACAAGCTAAAGGAAAGACCCCTTCCACAAACACAATACAAACACACAAACAAGCAAAAGAAAAGGCGCAATCACAGACAAAAAAAAAACAACAACAACAAACCACACAAACAAAAAGAAGAAAAGGTTGCTTCCACCATCACAACACAAACACAGAAACAAGGAAAAGAAAAGAGTTCCTCCCCCCTACGAAAAAAAAACAATAACACACAAACAAGCAAAAATAAAGACCCCTTCCACAACCACAACACATACACACAAACAAGCACAAGAAAAGATCCATTCCCCGACTAAAAATCAAACACACAAACAAGCAATTGAAAAAGACCACTTAAACAACCACGAAAAAAATACAGAAACAAGCAAGAGAAAATATCCCTTTCACAAAAGCAAAAGAAGTAAGAAACAGTGAAAGGAAAAGACCTTCCACTACCAGAAAAAAAACAACAACAACAAACCACACAAACTAGCAAAAGAAAAACCGCGTCCACTTCCTCAAAACAACCACACAAACAAGGACAAGAAAAAGTTCCTTCCACTTTCACAAAACAAACATACAAACTAGCACAATAAAGGGTCCCTTCCCCTAACACAAAACAAACATACAAACAAGGAAAAGAAAAGGTCCGCTCCCCTAACACAAAACAAAAACAGAAACTAGGACAAAAAAAAGGACACTTCCCCAAACACAAAACAAACACACAAACTAGAACAAAAAAAAAAAAAAAAATGACCCCGTCCACTTCCACAAAAAAACATCACAAAAAAGGATGAGAAAATGTCCCTTCCACGTACACAAAACAAACACACAAACAAGCACAAGAAAAGGTCCAATCCCCTAACACAAAAAACACACTAAATAGCACAAGAAAAGATCCCTTCTCCTAAAACAAATCAAACCTACAAACTAGCACAAGAAAAGGTCCCTTCCCCTAACAAAAAACAAACACACAAACAAGCACAGAAAATGTCCCTTCCGCTAACGCAAAACAATCACACAAACTAGCACAAGAAAAAGTCCCCTCCTTTCCACAAAAAAAAAAAACAAAAAACAAAAAGAAGGACAAGAAAAGGTCCCTTTTGCTTTCACAAAACAAACAAACAAGGACAAGAAAAAGTCCCCTCCCCAAACACACACACAAATAAAGTAAGAGAAGAAAAAGTTCCTTCCCCTAACAGAAAACAAACATATAAACAAGAACAAGAAAAGGTCCCTTCCCCTTGCACAAAACAAACACACAAACTAGCACTAGAAAACGTCCCTGGCCCTAAAACAAAACAAACACACATAGATGCACAAAAAAGGTCCCTTCCCCTAAAACAAAAAAAACACACAAACATGCACAAGAAATGTCCCTTACACTAACAACAGACAAATACACCAACAAGCACAAGAAAAGGTCCCTTACCCTAACACAAAACAAACACACAAACAAGCACAAGAAAAGGTCCCTTTCCCTAACACTAAACAAACATACAAACAAGCACAAGAAAAGGTCTCTTCCCCTAAAACAAAAAAAACACACAAACAAGCACAACAAAAGGTCCCTTCCCCAAACAGAAGACAAACACACAAACAAGCACAAAAAAGGGTCCCTTTCCTTAATACAAGAGAAGTACACAAACAAGCACAAAAAAGGTCCCTTACCCTAAGACAAAACAAACACACAAACAAGCACAAGTAAGGTCCTTTACCCTAACACAAGAAAAACACACAAACAAGCACAAAAAGATCCCGTACACTACCACAATACAAATACAAAAACAAGCAAAAAAAGGTCCCTTTTCCTAAAAAAAAGACAAACACACAAACAAGCACAAAAAACGTCCCTTACCCTAACACAAGACAAATACACAGACACGCACAGAAAAGGTCCCTTACCGTAACACAAGACAAAGACGCAAACATGCACATAAAAAGGTCCCTTATCCTAACACAAGACAAATACACAAACATGCCCAAAAAAAGGTCCCTTAACCTAACACTAAACAAACACACAATCATGCACAAAAAAGGTCCCTTACCCTAACACAAGACAATTACACAAACATGCACAAAAAGGCACTTACCGTTACACAAGACAAGCACACAAACAAGCACAAAAAGGTCCCTAACCCTAACACAAGACAAATACACAAACAAGCACAAGAAAAGGTCCCTTTCCCTAACACTAAACAAACACACACACATGCACAAAAATGGTCCCTTACCCTAACACAAGACAAATACACAAACATGGACCAAAAAAAGGGTCCCTTACCATAACACAACTCAAATACACAAACGGTCCCAAAAAGGTAGGTTACCCTAACATAAGACAAATACACAAACGTGCACAAAAAAAGGTCCCATACCCTAACACAAGACAAATACATAAACAAGCACAAAAAAGGTCCCTTCTCCAAACACAAGACAAATACACAAAGAAGCACAAGAAAAGATCCCTTTCCCTACAACAAAACAAACACACAAACAAACAAAAGAAAAGACCCCATCCCCTACCAGAAAAAGCAACCACATACGGAAGGAAAAGAAAAGACCCCTTCCACTACAAGAACACAAAAACACAAATAAGTACAAGAACAGGTCCCTTCTCCTAACACAAAATAAACACACAAACAAGCACAAGACAAGCTCCCGTCCCATAACACAAAACAGCCACACACTCACACTCGAGAAAAGGTCCGTTCCCCTAACACAAAACAAACACACAATCAAGCACGAGTAAAGGTCCCTTCCCCTTTCACAAAACAAACACACAAACAAGCACAAGAAAAGGTCCCTTCCCCTAACACAATACAAACCACAAATAAGCACAAGAAAATGTCCAATCCCCTAACAGAAAACAAATACACAAACTAAAACAAGAATAGACACCATCCATTTCCACGAAACAATCACACAAAAATCCACAAGAAAAGGTCCCTTCCCCTAACACAAAACAAACAAAACAAAGAAGCCCAAGAAAAGGTCCCTTCCTCTAACACAAAACAAATACACAAACGAGCACAAGAAAAGGCCCCGTCCACTTCCACAAAACAACCTCACAAACAAGCACAAGAAAAGGTCACTTCCTCTAACACAAAACAAATACACAAACTAGCACACAAAATGGCCCCGTCCACTCCCACAAATCAACCACACAAACAAGCACAAGAAAAGGTCACTTCCCTTAACACAAAAAAAGACACAAACAAGCAAAAGAAAATTTTCCTTCCCCTTACACTGAACAAACACACAAACTAGCACAAGAAAATGTCCCTTCCCTGACTACAAAACAAACACATAAACCAGCACAAAAAAGGTCCCTTCCCCTAACACAAAACAAACACACAAACAAGCAAGAGAAAAAGGTCCCTTTCCCTAAAACATAACATACAAAAAAACTAGCACAACAAAAGACCCAACCACAGAAAAAAGCACAAGGCACGTCCCTTCATCTAATACAAAACGAACATAATAACAAGCACAAGAAAAGGTCCTTTCCCCTACCATAATACAAACAGACAGATAATCACAAACAAAGTTCCTTTCCCCTTACACAAAACAAACACAAAAAGAGGAACAGAAAAGGGGGCTTCCACTAAATCAGCAAAAGAAAAGAACTGGCCCTAGAACAAAGCAAACACACAAACAAGCACAAGAAAAGGTCCCTCCCCTTAACACAAAACACCCACACGAACAAGCACAAGAAAAGGTCCCTTCCCCTAAGACAAAACAACAACACGAACAAGCACAAGAAAAGGTCACTTCCCTTAACACAAAACGACCACACGGACAAGCACGATAAAAGGTCCCTTCCCCTAACACACAACAACCACCCAAACAAGCACGAGAAAAGTTCCGTTCCCCTAACACAAACAAACAAGTCAAAGAAAAGATCCTTCCCCTACAACGAAACAAAAACAAAAAGTCCTCTTTTCACAACCATAACAGAAACACACAAACAACCAAAATAAAAAAAACCTTCGCCTACCAAAACACAAACACACAAACAAGCAAAAGAAAAGACCCCGTCAACTACAACAACACTAACACACAACGAGCAAAAGAAAATTACTTCCCCTACCACAAAACAAACACACAAACAAACAAAAGAAAAGACACTTTCCAATACCAAAACAAACACCCAAAAAGCAAAAGAAAATAGCCCTTCCACAACCACAACACAAACACACACTAAGAATGAAAAGAAAAGTCCCTTCCCATACCAAAAAACAAACAAACACGCAAACAAGCAAAAGAAATGACCTCTTCCCCTACCACAAAATAAAAACACAAAAAGGCAAAAACAAAGAACCCTCCCTCCCCCTACCAAAAAACCCCATATAAACAAGCAAAAGAAGAAAAACTTCCCCAAAAACAAAACAAACACACAAACAAAACAAAGAAAAGGGCCCTTCCCCTACCACAAAACATACACACAAACAAGCAAAACCTTCCGCTATAACAAACAAAGAAGCAAAAGAAAATGCATTCCTCTACCACAAGACAAACACAAAAGCAAGGAAAACAGCCCTTCCCCAACGACAAACCAAACGCACAAACAAGCAGAAGAAAAGACCCCTTCCACTACCATAACAGAAAAACACAAACAAGCAAAAGAAAAGACCTTCTCCTTCCATAACACAAGCAAACATACAAGCAAAAGAAAAGACTTTCCTCTACAACACAACAAACATACAAACAAGCAAGAGAGAAAACGTCTTCCACAACAACAACACAAACACCCAAACAAGCAAAACAAAAGACCTCTTCCACTACCAAAATAAAAACACCTAGACAAGCAAAAGAAAATACCTTCCCCTACCACAAATCGAACACACAGACAAGCAAACGAAATGAGCCCTTCACCTACCACAAAGCAAACACACAAACAGGAAAAAGAAAAGACCCTTTCCCCTACCACAAAAAAACAAACAAACAAGCAAAAGAACAAGACAATCACCTACCACAAAACAAACACACAAACAAACGAAAGAAAAACACTCCCACAACCACACCACAAACACACAAACAAGCAAAAGGAAAGACCTCTCAACCGAATCCAGAACAAACACACAAACAAGCAAAATAGAATATCTCCACTTACCACAGAAGAAGCAGACAAATAAAAAAAAACGAAAAAAAGCCCTTCCCCTACAAAAAAACAAACACAGAAATAAGCAAAATAAACACCCCTTCCACAAACATAACACAAATAACAAAACATGCACAAGAAACGTCCTCTTCCGCTACCACAAAACAAACAAACAAACAAGTAAAAGAAAAGTCCTCTTCCACAACTACTACAACCAAAGACACAATAGATTAAAAGAAAAGAAACCTTCCACAACCAAACCCCGAACACACAAACAAGGAAAAGAAAGTACCCCTTCCCAACCACAACACAAACACAAAACAAACAAACAAAAGAAAAAGACCCTTCCACAACTACGACACGAACACACAAACAAGCAAAAGAAATTACACCTTCACCTAGTACTAAAAAATACCCAAACAAGCAGAAAAAAATCCTTTCCCGTCCACAAAACAAACACAAGCAAACAAAAGAAAAGACCCTTTCCAATACCAAAACAAACACACAAACAAGTAAAAGAAACACCCCTTCCTCTACCACACCACAAACACAAAAACAAGCAAAAGAAAAGACCACTTCCACAACCACAAATCAAACTCACAAACAAGTAAAAGAAACACCCCGTCCCGTACCACACCACAAATTCACACGCAAGCAAAAGAAAACACCCCTTCAACTACCACAACACAAACACATTAACAAGCAAAGGAAAAAACAACCTTCCCCTACCTCAAAGTAAACATACAAATCAGAAAAGGAAAAGACCGCAACCCCTTCCACAACCAAAACACAAACACAAACACAAGCAAAAGAAAAGACCCCTTCCCTTACCACAAGACAAACACACAAACAAGCAAAAGAAAAGACCTCTGTCCCTACCACAACACAAGTACTCAAAACAGCAAAAGAAAAGACATTTGCCTACAACAACAAGACACAAAACAAAAAGAACTTAAATAAAAGATCATCCCTTACATCAAACAACAAACAAACAAAGAAGCAAAAACAAAAGACATTCCCCTACCACAAGACAAACACACAATCGAGCAAAAGAGAGACCCTTTCCACAACCAGATCTCAAACACATGAACAAGAAAAAGAAAAGAACTCTATGCCTACCAAAAAAACAAACAGAGAAACAAGCAAAGATTATACCTCTCCCCAACCACAAAACAAACATTCAGACAAGCAAAAGAAAATAACTTCACATACCACGAAACAAAGACACAAAAAATCAAAAGAAAAGACAACTTCCGATACGACACCAGAAACAAACAAACAATGAAAAGAAAACACCTTCCCCTACCACAAAACAAAGACAGAAAAGAGCAAATGAAAAGACCCCTTCCCCTACAACAAATCAAACAAACAATCAAGCAAAAGAAAGACCCCTTTCACAACCCGAACACAATCACAAAAACAATCAAAAGATAAGATCTCTTTCCATACCACAAAACAAATACTCAGAAAAACAAAAGAAAAGACCTTCCCTACAACAAAAAAAAAACACACACACAAGCAAAAGAAAAAAAAAAACCATTCCACTACCACAAATTCCCCTAAAACAATACAAAAAACAAAACATGCATACGAAAAGTCCCCTTCCACAACCACGAACAAACACACAAACAATCAAAAATAAAAAAAAAAACCCTTCCACTACCATGACACAAAGACACAAACAAGTAAAAGAAAAGACCCCTCCCACAACAAAAACACAAACACACAAACGAGCAAAATAAAAAAAAACAACCCACAAAGTAAACACACAAACAGGCAAAGAAAAGACCCCTTCACCTACCACAAGACTAGCACAAAAAGAAGCAAAAGAAAAGAGATTCCCCTACCACAACACAAACACACAAACAAGTAAATGAAAAGACCCCTTCTCCCCACAAGAGAAACACACACAAAAGGAAAAGAAAAGACCTTCGCCTACAATAACAACAAAAACAAAACAACACACAACGAAGTTTAAAGAAAAGACCTTCCCCTACAACAACAACAAAAACACACAAACGAGCAAAAGAAAACACCCCTTACCCAACGGCAAACCAAACATTCAAACAAGCAAAAGAAAAGACCCCTTCGATTACCACAACACCAACACACTAACAAGAAAAAGAAAAGACCACTATCCCTACCACTAAACAAACAAACAAGCAAAAGAAAAGAGTCCTTTCCATACCACACCATAAACAAACTAACAAGCAAATTAAAAAAAACAAACCTTCGCCTACCAAAACACGAACACACAAACAAGTAAAAGAAAAGACCCTGTCAACCACAACAACACTAACACACAAAGAAGCAAAAGAAAGGTCCTTCCTCTACAACAACACAAACACAAAACCAAGCTAAAGAAAACCCCCTTTGTCCTACCACAAAACAAATATACATACAAGGAAGGGGAAAAGATGTCTTCTATAACCACACAACAAACAAGCAAATGAAAAAAGAAAAACCCTCTACCACAAAAAAGACACAAAAACAAGCAAAAGAAGAGTCCCTTCCAAAACCACAAAACTAACACACAAACAAGAAAAGTAAAGACCTTCTCATACCACAGCACAAACACACAAATAAGCCAAAGAAAAGACCTCTTCCACTACCACAATACAAACACACAAATAAGCAAAAGAAAAGACCTCTTCCACTACCACAATACAAACACACAAATAAGCAAAAGAAAAGACCTATTCCACTACCACAATACAAACACACAAATAAGCAAAAGAAAAGACCTCTTCCACTACCACAATACAAACACACAAAGAAGCAACACAAAAGACCTCTTCCACTACCACAATACAAACACATAACAATTAAAAGAAAAGACGCCTTCAACAACCACAAATACAACACAAAAACAAGTAAAAGAAACACCCCTTCAACTACCAAAACACAAAGAGACAAACATGCAAAAGAAAAGACTCTTTCCGCTACCACACAAAAAAAAAAAACAACGTAAAAACAAGCAAACGAATAGACCTCTGCCATAACCACACCACACAACAGAAACAAGCACATGCAAAGACCTCTTAACCTACAACAAAACAAAAGCGAAAAGAAGCAAATGACACGCCCCTTCCAAAACCACAAAAGAAACACACAAACAAGGGAAAAAAAGACCTTCCCCTACCAAAACACAAACACACAAACAAATAAATGAAAAGACCCCTTCAACTACAACAACACTAACACACAAACAAACAAAAGAGAACACCTTCCCCTTCCACAACACAAACACAAACAGAAGCAAAAGAAAATAATCCTTCCGCTACCACAATACAAACACACGAACAAGAAAAAGAAAAGACGTTTTTCCCTACCACAACACAAATACACAAACAAGCAAAAGAAAAGACCCATTCCACAAACAAAACACAAACATACAAACAAGCAAAAGAAACGATTCCTTCCACTACCACAACACAAATACACAAACTATCAAAAGAAAAGACCTTCCCTTACCAAAAGACAAACACACAAACAAGCTAAAGCTTCCCCCTACCACAACAGAAAGCAATAAACAAGCAAAAGAAAAGACTCATTCCCCTACTACTACAGAAACAACAAACAAGCAACAAGAGAGAACCCTTCCACAACCACAACACACATACACAAACAAGGAAAAGAAAATACCCCTTCCCCCACCACACACACACACACACACACACACACACACACACATACACAAACAAGCAAAAGAAAAAAGACCCCTTCCGCAACCACAAAACAAAGTCCCTTTCACAACCACACAAACAAGCAAAAGAGGAGACCTTCCCCTACCTCAAAACAAACACACAAACAAGTAAAAGAAACGACCCATCCGCAAACACAAAACAAAGACACCAACAAGCAAGAGAAAAGACCTCTTCCACGACCATAACATAAACACCGAAGAAAGCAAAAGAAAAGACCCCTTCTCTTACTATAAAACGTACAGACAAACAAGCAATAGAAAGACCCCTTCCCCTACCACAACACACAAGCAAAAACAAGCAACAGAAATGACCTCTTCAACTACAACAACACAAAAACACAAACAAGCAAAAGAAAAGGCCTTCCACTACCACATCACAAACACAAAAAAGCAAAGGAAAAGACCCCCTTCCCCTCCCCAAAAAAGAAACACACAACCAAGTAAAAGAGAGGACCCTTTCCTCTACCACAACACAAACACACACACACACACAAGCAAACGAAAAGACCTTCCCCTACAAGAAAGCAAACACACATAGAAGCAACAGAAAAGACTTTTTTCCCTATCACAAAACGAACACTCAGACAAGCAAAGGAAAAGAACTTCCCTTACCACAAAACAAACACACAAACAAGCAAAAGAAAAGACCCCTTCCCCTACCACAAAACAAACACACAAATGGGCAAAAGAAAAGACCTTCCCCTACAACAACACAAGCACAGAAACAAGTAAAAGATTTTTTTTAGTTAGTTACTTTGTGGGTTTAACGTCACTTTTCAACAGCGTAGGTCATATCAGCGGCGGTGCTATTTAGACATG
>JAOXJN010027803.1:0-10391 GCA_025762795.1 Goniobranchus coi
TTCTTTACTTTATCATGATATTTGGGGTATCAACTTCTTTAGACATTTCTGGTGAAAAGCATTGAGCTGAAATTCTGTGTGTGGTGTATAGATGGACAATCCTTTTCTACCATACAACAAAAATTGACCCAAATTAATGTCTGGGGCTCTCAATTTTGTTTGTGTTGTCATTCGCAACAATTAATGGGATTGTTAATTGTTTTGAGTTATATTTTATTGTATTGAGTCAGCTGAAACACCAACCAGTTGTTTTAAGCATACGCCATTTTAGTATACACTCTTGAGCCCATCACTGGTTGATCACGATTTCTGGTAAGCATATTAATTTTGCTGCTCTTGTCAGATTGCAATGATCCAAAGTAAGCCACAGAAGATTTAGAGCTTTGAATAGCAATGACCAAAAAAGAATTAATCAGGGTGTTTTTTTGATTGGTTTGGGGAGGGGGGGGGGCACTGGGTCATATCAGGGAGGATTTTAATGAGGAAAACATTTATGCAACATTTTTAAGGATTCAACAGATTTTTAAAATTCAAAGAAGAGATTTATCAGCAACAGAGCTTTTTATTTTCACTTAGCCTGAGACAGGTCTATGGAGAAAAAAAATTGTCATTAATTTTTGAAGTAGAATTTAAAAGATTTATGCGTTTATTTCATTGATGGTTGTCACTTGCCTTCTTCTACTCAGAAATGATGAGAATATCGCCTTTGTAGCATCGTGTGATTTTGTGAGATGTGCTCTGTCCACATCCCAGATACTTCTCTCAAAGGTACGAATTTCAATCCATACAACTTCTTAACTGAATAAATCTACTCACTGGCTCACAGCTATATTTTCTTGCAGTAAGGAAAAATAATTTCTATACATCTTAAATGCAAAGAGTTAAAAAATAGAGCACATTAAAGGAAAAGGAAATTTTCACAAAGGTCACTGTGCTATTAAAGGACCTTTTTGGTATAAAGTGAAAGAGATTTTAATAAATTTTCAGCATAGCTGAATAAAAGAAACATGCTTTATTGCTTTACCTTTTTTTTTATATGCTGACTGTTCATAATGAAGGTATGATTTGTTGACACATCAGGAATTATCAACTCATCTTTTCATCTTTTTTTTAAAAATCTATACAGGAGGCTCTTCATCGTGAAGATGATACTGCATCAATTTGTTCAACTTTCATTGAAAATGTTCTTCAACTTCTTCAGCTCATGTATGATCCCCACTCACAGTGGAGAAAGAGAGTGAATGGGTTCGTATGCAGATTTTGTCAAGATTTTTTTTGGGGGGGCGGTCTTTTATGCTTACTCGTGGGCTGAATCCATCTAGTTCTCAGCCCAAAACAGACTTCTAAAAGATTTCTTCTCTTCTCTCTGGTCTTTGTCTTTTATTAGCTACCCTAGGCCTAATTTTTATTGATCTGGTTGTTACATCTTAGAGATGGTATCCCTTTTGTTTTCTGTCTCGCCACCCTTGCCATTCAGTGTGTCTCTTAACACTTGTTATAGTTTTTGTACTTTGTTCATAGTAAACTAAGAATTCTGTAAATGAATTTTAGCTGTAAAAGTTTTTCTTCATTCTCCTTACTTTAAATGCCTACCGACCAGTGCTTCCATGTAAGTCTAGATGCCGCTCAGAAATTCAAAATTAAAAGAAAATTATGACTTTTAGACTTTGAATTCTTATAAAGCATCTCTTCTGGACAGACATCATTTTATACTCTTTGAGATAATCATTGATGCAGCTATGGATTTCAAAGTATAACAAGACATTGACAGATATTTTCCTTTGTTTCAAGCCAAATTGAAACTCTAAGCTTTAGTTACCAATATGTATACATCACACTCAAATTGTAAGATTCAGTTAACCTTAGTATGATGCATGTTATGTTGAAAGTAATATTACATGCCTCTATTGAAGATAAATATTCAGTTTGTGCTAAATTTTATAATCTTTCTGTCTTCAGGTTTTTATTGAAATCTGTGCAAAATTGTTTTCAAGCTGCATTTCTGCACAGCGAAGTCGTTCCATTTTTCTATGGTAACTCATCTCAAAACTTATTTGTTCTCTGTTCTGATCGGCACTCTTCATGTTGTAAAATCACATTGATCCACCGTAAGTAATCTTCTTTGGCGCCATAGGCGTAATCTTCACTCACAGTTCTCAGTTGAAATTCTGAACACAAAGTGGATCTATCTTTTCCTGACGTTGCTAGATTAGAATAAGTCTTCTATTTTTCTCTTTGTATCTGTGGTGCCGAGTACTTTTTTTTTATCTTTCATATTTTCTTGCTTAAGTCATCATAAGTGTCTCTAGTGCATTCCATTGATTTTCTCCATGTGCGATTATGCATATGGTACATGCATGTTGTATATATCTAATAGTAATATGTGTTTATAATCAGTGTTTCAGTAAAATAGTTCTTAGATTGGGATAGCCCATGGCTCAGGCTTAGGCCGCGAAGAATTCAGGAAATTTTTTTCAGACCTGGTTCCATCCCTGATGAATACTATTTACTTCAGAAAGGTAAACATTCAACATGAGTCAGGTGAATAATGTTGAGTAAAGTACTTTACCTAAGCACATATCATCAATGATCAGTGGTCATGGAACAGAGTGTGTCCGCTGGCTATTAACCCATGTTCTTGACAAAATCATGTTAAAGTGAGCATTGCATAACTCAACTTAGACTGTGCATTCATCTCTTTCTCTGCTCCATATCCCTAAGTGACTGTTGAAACAAACATTCCTTACAAGCTTAGCAGAATGAGCAAATGAGCAAAAGAGAAGAGAAATGAAGAAATAAACACAATCAATGGATGCAGTATAATCCATAATATTCTAGCTGATATGTAAGATTTTAACCTTTAAGGTTGTCAGTCCATTTCCTAGTATTGCTAGTTCAGGTCTGATCTTACTCCCTTTGGACTTGTGCCTGACAAGATCAGTCCTAATGTCTGTGACAATTTTGTGGTAAAGTCCAAGGGACAGAAATTTTATTTTTTCCCCCCTCCCTCCCGATTTTACAAACAATTAATTTATCTCCTAAGACCTTGAAGGGAATTTGTGGACTTGGTTACTTGGCTCTTTAAACTTTTGGTTTGTCTTTTTGTTGACCAGCGCCAGATTGAAGTAAGTGAAGTTATTAATGGCTTTCTGGTGGCTTTAGGACACATACAAATAGAGGAAAAGAACTCCGACGTTTTCATAGCAATGATTGGTATGTAGCATTTCTTTTGTCCTCAACTTTAACGTAATATACGTTTAGAAATTATTGATATTTAGCGTTCTAGACAACTTTTCATTTGATTAATTTCACACAGGGTCTTGTAGGAATGCGTGATGCTGTCACCCGGTCAGTGTCTGTGGAGGAGATTTTCTACAGTTGCAAATAGGATTTTGACATTTTTTTTTTTTTTGTTGCCTTGCCAGTAGAGTTTTTATGATCATTTATATTTATGAGTCTCTGCAAACAATGACTGCTAATAAAACAAATAACCACATGTATGTTAGTGTAAGAACATTGAGTGTTAAATCTGAACTGCTTACTTAAGGCTTACTTAAAGCAATTGGGTTTAGTTTATTGATGCTAAGGGCAATTGAGTTGAGTTAATTGATTCTAAGGCAATTGGGTTTATTCAATTGATACTAAGGTAACTTGATTTATTCAATTGATTCTAGGGTAATCGGGATTATTCAATTGCTTCTTAGGTAATTGGGTTATTCAATTGATTCTTAGGTAATTGGGTTTATTCAATTGATTCTAGGTAATTGGGTTTATTCAGTTGATTATAGGTAATTGGGTTTATTCAATTGATTCTTAGGTAATTGGGTTTATTCAATTGATTCTTAGGTAACTGAGTTATTCAATTGATTCTAAGGTAATTGGGTTTATTTGATTGATCCTAAAGTAATTGGGTTATTCAATTGATTCTAAGGTAATTGGGTTTATTTGATTGATTTGAGGAACTTTTGTTGTTTGATTGAAGCAACACACAAAGGCCTAATGCGTCAATTAGATGTGTATTTCTATTCACTGATTGCTTGTTTATAATTCATTCATTTTTGTTTATTGGTATTAAGTCATCTATCCATCCATTTATTCAATAATTCCTGAGTTTATATGTGTGTAGGTGTGTGTGATGCAAGTTTGTGTGAGTTAGAGAAAGAGAGACAGATAATTGAGTGTGTATGTCTGTGGTTTGGTGTTGAATGATATGTACACTATCACCGATTCCAATTGTATCTATTATACATAAGAGCAATAAAGACATTACAATTTTGTTTAGCTGTGTCTTTTTTTACTTTAAGACCAGTCCATTTGTAGCCATTTTCAGTCTCAAGCACCATCCATTTTGAGTTTACCCTGATAAAAGAATAATATCACAATTTTTCATTGAATGGTTTGTTGATCCCGTAACACATGGTGTCCTTCAATCAAATTTTGTTGTTGTTGTTGTTGTTTTTATTTAATTTCAGACAAAATCTCCCAAATGGTTGATTGCTTTGATAGAACGGCTGTCCAAGTGCTGATGGGTCATGAGCAGACGTTTTGTTCTCTTGTCGCTCTCATTGACAATTGCCAGGTATGTTTAAACGAAGTGTTGCGTTTGCACTGGCATATCAATTTCAACATGCCATTACCTTGATTGGACTATTTTCTCAATTTTTAAAAATTTTTAATTCTTATTTTGTTTATTAAAAAAACACACTTTATTATTATTATTGTTATTATTATTATGAGTCTTCCTCTTCTTCTTCTTCTTCTTCTTCTTCTTCTTCTTCTCCTTCTTCTTCTTATTATTATTGTTCTAGCGATATTTATTGCAGGTTTTCTCAACGAGCTCAAGGTGCCTTGTTATTACAGGCAAACACATCAAGTAATATAAGATTTGTAATGGACATTAGCATGTTACATTAATAAAAGATGAATTTATTCAGAGCTTTTGTAAAAAGTTGGGTTTTTAAAGACTTTCTAAAATGATGAAGTGATGGGAAATTCCTACAACATTCATTCAAGCCATTCCACAATTGAGTTGCGCACACCAAAAATGCCCCTCTGACCTGTGCTTTAAGGTTTTTTGGTCAGAAGGGCGTGTTTGGTGCGCGCAACTCAACATTATGTTGGAATTTGTACTTCTTTAAAAAGACTGTAAAATCAATTTTCTGTCAGGAAAAGATTTCATCTGTCATAAAATTTTAAGTTTGAAGGGAATATCATGTAAGATTTACCAGTATTCTCATCGGAGAGTGATGAATAAATTTTGTCACTGACAGCTTCATGCAGACTCGGCTTTAAAGAACTTCTTTATAAAATGAGGTATAATTTAGCCGTGAATACTTGCATTAAATCCAAAATATCATATACATACAATGCATAAAAAAAAAATGTTTGTGTGATCAAAATTTTCTTATCAATTAAAAAGATATTGATAGAATTCTACATTGCAAATGTGTTAAAATTATTTTGAAATAAAAAATGTTTATGTTCTTTACTCTAAGGAAACAGTAAGCTCTTGAAGAGCAGCAAGAAACAATGTTCTACATGTATAGACAAAACAAATCAACAAATTTTTTCATTCCAGTTTAAAGACCAAGCCGCACAGCAACTGGCAATGTCTGTGTTGCGCTCTGTACAGTCGTTGTTGAAAGGATCTTATCTATGTAAGGTAGGGACAAATGGAAGAAATGCTCATTCATATTACTAGATCTATCAAGTTTACCTGCTGGCACTCATAAAGCTAATCTCGATTCTAAAGATCCAGATTTATATCCATGCTAGAAGAGAATACCGAAGTTTTAAAGTAGGTGAAAATGATTGAAAGCAGGATAAAAATATACATCTAAATATTTTACATAGAATCTAAGAAGTAACACATCTGGGTAGACAACATCTAGATCTATATACCATCAGCACAGAGATACGACTGTTATAAATCCCGCCTTGGCTTCCACGCAAGGCCCCTATAGGCTAGACTATCGGTGATCCAAAACGAAACCTCTTTACCGGAATTGAGGTGTATGCGTTGCCGCAGTGCAAATACTGTGTTGAATAATAATCACAGTCGATCTAAAGGAATTAAATTAATTTCAAATTGGGTTTTCTTCTCACATATTTGGTCTAAATGAAAATACAATACCTTAACACTTCGTTTCAAGTAAGGGGTATTGGCCAAATTTCATACTCTTTCATATTGCATAGTTTCTGAGAAAATACTGCTCGCAAAATTCGGCAGTAGCTCCATTAGTAGTAAGATTGTCAGGTTGATAATTAGTATCGCAGTATTTTTCACCTTCACTAGTTTTCTGTTCCATGAAGGCAGATGTGTTTTGACGTTGAGATTCGTGCCATCAAGAAAGGGTTTAGACCCACAAAACTACTTGTGCTTACATTTCAAAGTTGTTTTGCATTCACATCCGTCTCTGTTGTCATCAGCATACACAAGGGCGGTGATTTTCATTTCATACAATGTTTTCTCTTGCATCATTCTTTATGTGCAGGCTTCAGATTTCTGGAGATGAAACAAAGCCCAGTTTCAACCCTTTTTTAAATTGGGCTGAGAACCATTCTTTTAAACATTTTCAAGTCATGTTGTAGCTCTTTAAAAAAAAAAATTGAGTTTTTGTTTGGCGTTACATCAAGCAAATGCGCTCAAAGTGCTGTACAAATGTTCTCTGACAGTCTTTTATCAACCAAATACCTTCTCAGTTTGATGCAACCACATAGTGATGCATCCTTTTTACAGGCACATTTGTTCTGGCATACTGGTAAGATTCTCCTCTGCCTATGGTTTGTTACTCATTAACACCTGAATGGGGTGAGGAAATGTGCCACAGCGCGAACCAGATTTGAAGTCCTAACCTTTTGGTTATATGTCCAATGCCTTGACCCCACACCCACCCTGCCACCCACGATTATCATGAGAAAAGAGGTAAATTTATGAGGGTTGGAGGTATCAAATGCTAATGTGAAATCAATAAAAGTTATAAGTATAAATATAGATTGACTCTGAATTCTTTAGAAATCTGAGAGTGAAAATCTGGTCAAGTGGTTTGTCACTCGCCCAAGAAAGCCCTTAGGCCTGGGTTTAATTCTGTGCCAGTATCTGAAAGATTGTTTTTGTATTGTTAACTGCTCCATAATTCATTTATATAGTATTTAATTTTATCAAGTGTCTCGGTCGATTGGAGAAAGGCAGTAAGCTGCAAATGTCATATTAAATAAAAGAAAGAACACCTGGCATTTGGGAAATATGGAAGAATATGCTGAAAAGCCAGTGCTTTGGCCGCAGAGTTTAGGGTTACTTCTCACAGCAGCTTTTTCGTATTCAAGGTGACTCTTTTCTTGAATGCTTGGAAAAGTAAGCCCAATACTTATTTTCTCAAACTTATTCCATCTGCTTTATTTTGATCATCTGTGAGAGTTTGGCGCACAGTGTGAGAACCTGCCTGCCCATCCCCCCACTTGAGCTTTTTTGTACCGTTGTGAGTTGTACTCACCTAATACTTGTCATTGCCTGCCTGACTTGGCATTGAACAGGAAGTCTGACATCACCGGGTCTTACTGGTCTTTCTTTTTACGGCCAATATCTTCATGGGGTTTGACTGCACTCAAGATCTGATGAAATTCTTTAAAGCAGGGACCAAATTTTAAAGCAAGTTTGAGCAGAATTTGATAATATTCATTAATTCAAAAATACATAAAAATAGCTGGATGTCACAAGGCAAGGAATCATAGGAATCAACTGTTTGGAAAAATAAGGCCAGCCTTTTGTAATTCCCGGACAATATCAATTCCTTCTTTCCTTCATCACTTCTGACATAGCTTTCCTGGTTGTGTAAATGAAGGGCGTATGATATATAACCCCGGCAAAATGGTGAATTACTGTGGTGACGCTGAAGAATGGATTAGCTGGAAGAAAATGAACAAGATCTAGTAATAAACCTTTCAGTCTCATTTAACTCTTTAAACCTTTTTTTCCCCCCTCCAGAAAACATTCCAAAAATGTGATGGATATGCCATATTATCAAATTCATTGAGGAATCTCGGCCAGCCTTCTCAACAACTCTTGAAGGAAATATTAAATTTGGTGGGTCTCGCTAATTTACTCATTCCAGATTCTTTTGTCCTTAATCGCATAATTTAAGATTCTTCTTCCTGTTTCTGTCGTCCCTGTCCTACCTCCATCATTACATCCTTTAAGAGCTGTGAGATCAAAGGCAAAGGATGTTCTGCACTCTTTTCAAAGCCCTCAAATCAAAATCCGTCATCTGTGAATGAGCAAAAATTACCATCCAGTTCTTTTTGTCTTTCTGCACAGCTTCATTCAAATCTTTTTGTAAACAGGAACAAGAAAAAGAAGAGGAGTAGGAAGAAGAAGAAAGAAGAAAGAGGAGAAGAAGAAGAAGGAAGAGAAGAAGAAGAAGGAATAAAAGGAGAAGAAGAAGAAAAGAAGAAGAGGGAGGAGGAGAAGAAGAAGAAAAAGAAAAGAAGAAGAAGAAGGAATAAAAGAAGAAGAAGGAGGAGAAGAAGAAGAAGAAAGAGGAAGAAGAAGGAGGAGGAAATGGGAAAAAAGCTCAACCTGAGTTATACAAAATTTACATTCAAAATCATTTTTCTTTATTCAGGTTGTGGAAAATGAGTTTGAAACTTGTTTACTTCCTGTGATTCGTAATCCCGCAGCAGCTGTTATGTTATTGAAGATGTTGGAAGTCATTGAAGACCAGGAGGATCAGGTAGAGTAAAATTATGTTAAGAATTTTCTGATTTTTTAATCTGTTTTTTTCTACTCGGTCAGAATGTTTACTTACATACAATTACAACAGATATTAAGTCTGCTGCAGAAGTAAAGATCAGCCTTGCAAAGCCATGTCAGCAATGTCAGGTCTGAGTACATTTTGGAAGAGAGAGGACATCAGTTTTAACATAAAGCTGAAGCTCTACAAGACCTTAGCAGACCTCCCAACCCTCCCGCTTTTCCCGGGATTTTGCCGATTTTCGGATGAAATACCGGTTTCCCAGTTTGGGACATATTTTCCTGGATTTTGGGCCCTGTCCCATAACATGCCTCCTTACTAGTACAATTATGCTTTTGGCTTTATAAAAAATTAATTAATAAACCGCTGAAAAAAAAACAACCGGTAACAATTCCAGCCTGACATCCTGGACTTAGACGGTTATACCACAAGTGACTGTTATCATGACATAGGCCTACATGCAAGTTCAAGTTGCGATATTTCGTTTCGTTTTACCACCTTTTCAATGATCTCGGGGAAACAATTTTTATGGGATCGAAAGGATAAATAAATTACTAGTTCAGAGTCGGGCGACTAGCTTGATCTCGGCCTTGTCATGATATATTAGACCTGAAAGAGTCGTCTTCACTTTCAAAATGGCACTGCCAGCAAAGAAAGCAAAAACTTTGTGCAAATTCCACCAGGATTATTCTGCTGAGTTCCCTAGCATTCGTCGTTCCCAGAAAGGCGTTACATTCGCCATGTGTACGGTATTACTGTACACATGGCGAATGGTATGCTCTTGTGACTTTAATATCGCGTCTGGGGGGAAATACGACATGACGGGGCACGTGCCAACGAAAAAGCACAAAGATGCAGGAGCGAGCGCTTCGACTTCAAAGCCGATCTCTGCTTTCTTTGGATTGGACCATGAGGCGGAAAAGGTGAAGAAAGTGACCAATCCAGAATTATTGTTTACATCTTTCCTGATCGAACATCCCAACTGATATGTTGAAAGAAAACAACTCAGTTGATAATATTAGTCATCATAGGAATATTGACAATATCAAGGAAAAGTTTAAAAGTTTCTGTCAGTCTTTAACAGGGAGAAGGACATGTGACCTTTGGTTTCAGTATATGTACATGGTGGACATTCTTCAAAAGTTCCTTAAAGCGGAAAGAACTGGAAATTTTCTATTACACCTTGATATTCTCGCTTGCATGATGCCGTTTTTCGCTGCAAGTGGTAATAACAACTTCTTAAATCTGCCTCCATTTATTTAAAGCAGATGAGACATTTGCAAGTGTCCAATAATCATGTCTATCAATATCTGCTCAATGGTCATCACTTAATCAGGACAAGCAATCATTTTGGACAGGACTTTCCACTGACCTTGTGATTGAGCAAGTGCTAATGAGGACTATTCAGGCGAACGGTGGACTGACGCGAGGAAGGGGCTTTGAGGAGAATCAACGAATGATTTGGACTCTTGCTATGCCAGCAATTGCCAGCGTCAACTTAGCCATCCAAGACATAACGGATGTGGCATACAAGACTAGTGAACAACACAAGGAAGCTATGAAAGGGATCACAAAGATCTTGACTCCTTAATTCAATTCATCCATGAAAGAAATCCGTTCCAATATGATGAGACCCTTCGC
>JAOXJN010028913.1:0-10390 GCA_025762795.1 Goniobranchus coi
ACAGGTCATTGTGTGTGTCTCGGTTTTTCCACTGTGAAGACGACGTCTCGCTTGGCTGTCCTGCCTGCGTCGCATGGCGATTATGTGAGTATTCCTCTTTGTGGTTTAATTCCAATGGAAAATATTCTTTTGTAAAGTTGTCCGTATTTTAATTAAAACGCAATTTCCGACAGACATTCCACGGAGTGTTCCACGGAGAGCTTTCATTCGATACCAATTTACCAAGATTGGTTGTCTATGAGCGGAGGGGTTTAGTAACACTCAGAAAGACAGGCAGACTTCAGGAAAATTTATAATAGATTTGAAGTCTTACAAAGACCACGACATAAAATTCCGCCCTAGACTTTCAGCCAGGACCGTGAAATTCGTTTGAAGCGTAAACCACTAAATGATTGTGTTTTTAGAATTCAAACTTTCATAATAAGACTTAAAAAATGGAGAAAAGGACAACGTGTGGTTTTCATTAGATCAATACATAGAAATCTAAGTGTTCGAAGTAAACTTGTGACTGAGGGTTTGTCTCGTGGGCATGGCACCCTTCACCATGCTAAAGGTCTGAGGCCGAGATACAATGATGGCCATTGGAGAACAGTCTACTTTTCGGTTATTGCTATTCCTTCTAATCGAAGGAAGCAAATGATAATTGTCTAGTATTTTCGTAGATGGCTGATAAACTCAGAGACCCCTTGTACAAGTTGCGCGTATAAAAATAATGACAGCTTGAAATTACAAAGAATAGGCAGAAAATCCGTTGTTGGAGAAGAATACAAATTCCAATCATTTCTGCCTTCTATTCACCCTATATTAACTCCTCAAACCAGAGCAATTGATATGAAACGGTATCCGGCACAAAACCATTTCAAAAATATTATGCAAGGCTTGTAAACCAGGTTTTTATTTTCCTAGAGGAAAGTTGGGTACTCCGAAATACGGCCATGCAGGAGCGCCGAGCTCCTTTCAACCTAACTCGAGAACCGAGCTGTGGTTATATCAGGACCCAACACGCTACTTATCAGCACATAGAAAGATCACGACGGGATCATCAGATGACAATGAAAACCATGTGAGCTGTTGTGGCTAAACCAGGTGAGCCGTTGTGGCTAAACCAGGTGAGCCGTTGTGGCTAAACCAAGTGAGCTGTTGTGGGTAAACCAGGTGAGATATTGTAGGTAAACCATGTGAGCTGTTGTGGCTGACTCAAAGCGGGAGAAGTCGAAAGAAGGAGAGGGGGAGGACGTTAGCTTTAGATTATTTTAGATCTCATTCATTCATTGAGGAATTGTGTGTAATCAACAGGATGTTACAGAACCCCCCGCCCCCTTTTCCAAGAAAAGTAAAAGCAAAAACCAGAAACAACATAAAAAGAACAACAAACAAACATAAAACCAAAGAAAAAAAAAACGTCCCAGTTAAAAAAGGAAGAACAGAACGTGTATTCCATAGCAGACCCTGTTCTCTTGTTCTCCCCGAGTCATACATTTTACACTGGCAGTCACGTGACTTTGTTTACATACAAGTATACAATGACCGTGCTATCCAAAGTTCAATGTTGACTACTTCAAACAGGACCCTTCCGCATTATTAAAATTTGAAGAGTTGTTTCCTTATCAAACAAGGCTCTGACACGACCAACAGGTGTACTGTAGTTCTTTATTTTCTGTCACGGAAAAAGCGCCGCATCTCCTTACAGCATATCCAATTGCATTAAAATTTCCATGACACAATAAGAGTATTCATAACGTAGACATTTTTTTTTCTTTTTTTCTTTTTTAGTTGAATAGTTCAAACGTTTTTCTCTATACGCCGTATAAGTAAAGATGACAAAGGATTAATGAGTTTCCAAATTCTACAGACTTTACAGTATGGTTCCTCTGAATAATTTGTCTGTCTTTTTGACTCACAGTATGAGGCAGAACCAATAAAAGCGTCAACACAAAAGAGTGAAGGGGTGTGTGGTTTGTGTCAACAGTTGCAATTCATTTAATGATAATTTTATTTCGTACTTTTCAGGTGGAACTGTTAATAAAGGGGAAGAGGAGAAAACCAGAAGATGACCTCTCAAATTTTACGGTAAAACCTAAATGAATTTAAATACTGTAATCAGGAAAATTCGCGACATATTCTATATGAGGTAAAGAGAAAACAATAATTAAATATGCAAACTTCATAGCTAAAAATTATATGCCTTCACGTGATAAAAAACACATCATCGAAATCTAACAGACATAACCAGGGGAACAAGGCTTTTTCTGTGACAGAAAATTAATACACGCACTATAACATACACACCAATGGTCAACGATCGCATCTGTTTGAGCTGTCATATCCACACATAGGCCAGTAAAAATCGACTGAAAAAAGGGTGAACCCGGACTTGTGAGATAACAACCAAATTTTTGCGTAGACTTGTTCTTTAGGACATTTAGCATTACCAAAAAAAATTCTACCAAAATCAACCTTGGGGAACATGTTTAAATTGACCAAAAAAGTCAGAAAATGGACCTTTGCAAAAATAAAATGGTTGAAAACGCGTAGACCGACACCGGTGCCTAGAACGTCATCAATCGCATCGCTCTATGCGTTCATCACAGCACGAGACAAAATGTGCAAAACGATGCGGTGTGCAAGAACGACAATAATTATAGTAGGCCGATAGGCTTGTTGGTGTCTTATTGCCACCCAATGGCTTAATGAATGTGTTGGCAGCTTCTATTCAGCAAGAAACACGGCACCTCCTTTCTTTCCCCTGATCTTTGACGACAGTATTTTCTTTCTTTCGAATATGATTAACCCTTGTTAAATGTGAGCTTGAATAGCTTTTGAATATATGACAATTACAACAATAACAAAAAAAGGTAGAAATGAATAACTTAACGAACACGTGCTAAGATTTTTGTTTGTAGATCTTTCTGTAACACATGAAGTATTTTAGCCTAGAAAAACATTGCCGTACGCTTAGGCCTACGGTGTCAACTATATTTATGCTCCTTTCATAGGAAGGAATTATACAATGGGACAGTCTTTGTTGTGCCCCTGTCCCATCTAGTCTAGTCTAGATTATATAATTTTTATATTTAGATCTACAGTGAATGCGACCACAGTAGGCCTACGATGTAGAAATCTAGATCTACCATTTGGATTTAGAGCTAGATCTAGATCCAGCACTGGATGGAAATGATAGATATCTTCATTTGGATCCAGATCTAGATATCTAGATCTATCTCTAGATCTCTACATCTTGTGGCAGAGGATTTAGATCTAGATCTAGATAGATTTTTCTAGATCTAGATATCGATCCGGTACCTATTTTGAACTAGAATCTGTAAGAATGGGAGGGGGCACAATGACAAGGCGGTCTTATTGTTGACGATGTATTGACTACGTTAATTTCTTTTATCATGTCATTGTTGCTTGGTATTCATGTATTAAAATCTTAACGAAATAATCTTATCATCTCCCCCCTGCCCTTTACTAAAAATAATAAGAGTCATAACTAATTATCAATTCTGTCTGCAGAAATAGATCTAAATGATGAAACAAACCAGTGATCCCGATAATAAATTCCGTTTCTTATATTACCCCAGACTATTGAAGCCAACGATATCGACTCTTGTATCTGGAATCGGTATCGGTTAGTTCCAATTTCAATGAGGCCTTTATGGATTAAATGTTTTCATAGTTTCAAGGGTGGTGGATAATAGAGAAGTGTGTGGGGGGGGGGGCCGTTGAAAAATATTTTTTGATGAAAAATATTTCATTTTCATAAACGCCTTTTTGGAATCGGTAGTAGCCGATACCGATTCCAAATACAAGGTTTGATACCGTTTGCACCAGTCGTTCCAAGATGGCGGAATAGCCTGGGGTGACAGACTAAGCAGTGCCGTGAAATCAACATTTCATGTATATATTTTGATATTTTTTTCTTCTTTAGATAATTTAGATTTGGGATGGCAGGAGTTACAAGTAATGAGATATGTGTC
Organism: Goniobranchus coi; assembly: GCA_025762795.1. NCBI lineage: Eukaryota > Metazoa > Mollusca > Gastropoda > Nudibranchia > Chromodorididae > Goniobranchus > Goniobranchus coi. Next base: position 3,981 of record JAOXJN010028913.1, read on the forward strand.
TTTGGCAGCCAGTGTGTAGAGAGTAGCAATAGTGAAGGTCGATGGCTGCGTTCCAAGGGTATTCAGACACTGATAGAAGTTTCACAGAAACGGCGTGACGGATTGCACCATACCATACTTCAATCTGAATCCATTTACATACACAACAGATGTTACAAAATGTATACATCTTCTAAAAACATAGAACAAGCCCTCAAGCCAAAGGCTGATCAAAGCACGCTAGCAACACCTGTAAGTTTGCGTTCAGAGCAGATGATTTTTGATTACAAGACACATTGCCTGATATGTAGTAAACAATTAGATTTTGACGCAGAGCGAAGACACCCAAATCGTCATTCTAAAATAAGCTCTATAGAAATCATTGAGCGAAATGGATCATGTAGATTACAAGACACACTGTTGACGGCATGCGAGTCAAGAGTAGACCCAACCGCAATAGCGGTTAAGAGTAGAATCTTATGTGTTGGGGACATCAGAGCGGCAGAGGCTAAATACCACCGCACATGTATGCAACGATTCCTTTCCCAGAAATGCAGCGATAATATAAGTACGTCCAACAGGCACGATGAGCAAAATGCTAAAGCATTCAAAGAACTATGCGACTGGCTTGAAGCACCTAATCAAACGGATGGCCAGTATACTATAAATGACCTGCAGTCCAAAATGAAGGAATTCCTTCCTGATGGTTGTGAAGGTTTTCACAAAAAGTACTTCAAACGACTCTTTCTAGAAACATTTTCAGACAGAATAACAGTAACAAAAGTAGAAGGTCGACCAAGCATATTCACATTAGCCACAAGAGCCTCCGCCATTCTACAAGAATCATATTCCGAGAGTCAAAGTACCGAAGAGCAGGAGTCCACTATGTCAGCAAAGTACGTTGGTGGGATCATACGCCAAGAACTTTTAAATCTTGAACAGACAGGCGAGTCATATCCCGTCCCAAGCGATACAAATCTTGAAGCACTAGAAGCAATGATAACGCCTACTCTTCAGACACTCGTTGGAGCCATGTTTACTAATACACATGTCGAAAAGGCCCCTTTAAAGAAGCGACTTTTAAAGGCATCCGTCAGCCATATTCTAATGAATGCAGCAGGCCGCCAGTCCTATATATCTCCGTTACTTCTCTCTGTTGGACTTTTCATTCACCAGACTACTAGATCTAGGGTGTTGATTGACGTTTTATCATCTCTAGGAATGTGTGTTCCCTATGCAACTGTCATGGCTTTTCAAAGATCTGCTGTGGCTGGCCACCCTGCCAATGACCTGCCTATTGGCATGAACTGTTATCAGGAAGATAGAGATGAAAACTTCTGTCAGTGGGTTGCTGATAATTTTGACTACAATGAAGACACTGTAAGCGGATATAATACCACCCACGTCATGGGACTGATCACATGCCAAAGTCCATCCAGGGTGCAACCTGATATCATTGTACCTCGCTCTAATCCTTCAGCTGCTGAACTACTGAAAGGTGGAAATTATGGTGGCCTGATAAAAGCCTATAGGTCCCCTCCAAAGAATAAACTACATGAGGTTGTTTTTAGACCAGTGGAATTTCAAATAGATACCGAATGTTATTTCAACATTCTAGACACATTATGGCTATTTTCCAGTCTTTTGCATCCATCGCCTCCAAACTGGCAAGGTTTCATGGCAACAGTCACCGCCGGAACATGGCAAACAAGTTCTATTGTCTATAATCCAGTGATTCCACTAAACCCAAATACAGACGATGCAGTTTACAGCACCATGGTATTTGTTCAAGAGCAATCAATTAAAGCAGGCATGTGTTGCGCAACACTAACATTTGACCAGCCATTATATATCAGAGCATACAAAATAAAAAAGGACAACAGTCAAGACTTCAAAAAGATGTTTCTGCGCCTTGGTGGTTTCCACCAACTTATGTCTTTTTTAGGTGCAGGGTGTAAGCTAATGGAAGGCAGTGGGCTTGAGGACCTGTGGGCAGTATCATATGCAAACAGATCGATTCCCAAGATGATGGAAGGCAAGGCTTATGCCAGGGCATTACGGGCTTGTCTTCTCACAGATGCAGCCCTTCACATTACCCTTCTTCGGTCCCAGGAGGAAGCACCAAGTATTTCCCCGCGTGTTGATGATAAACTGGATGACAATATGTCTGAAAGCAGTGAAGACTCTGATTCAGATAATGATGAAAGCACAGAGATATCTTTTACAGGCAGATTGTCAGATCAAGAGAAAGATGGCGATTTACATGAAGCGTTGCCAGAAGGTCTGAGAGATGTTTACATCTCCTTGAATGACAATAAAATCACCACACACGATGCTGCTGAACACCAAGCACTGAAACAACTACATGAGAAAATGAAGAAACTTAAAGTAAAAGTATCACAAAACTCAAGGACAGCAAAACTATGGCTGATGTTTTCAAGATTTGTGGCCATCATCAGACTCTTTATTCGGTCTGAGCGAACGGGGAACTGGGACCTTCACCTTTATGCCACGAAGGAGATGTTGCCATATCTAGCAGCGGCTGGACACAACAACTATTCAAGGTGTTGTCGTTTATACCTTCAGGACTGTCAAGATTTGTGTCCATGTTTAAAGTCCGCCTTCAACAAGGGTTTGTTCACGGTACACCGCAATAAAACCCTGTTCTGGAGTGGAACTTGGACAGATATGACAATCGAGCAATGTCTCATGCGAGCGGGAAAAACACAAGGTGGTCTTATCAATCTAACACACAAAGAATCGGCCAAAATGAAATGGCTTATGGGTTCCCACATCGTGGCGAGATATACGGATGCATTGAGAGCTTTAACCGGAATTACAGCTGGCAGTTTCACAGAACAACACAGAGAAATGCGCCTAGCTTCTCGAAGACGCGATACTGAAGATATGAGGAAGTTTGTATCATTTTTGGAGGCACATAATATGTTCAAATACAAGCCTTCAGAGAAATGTAGCTTTATCAATATTGCTACAGGTGTAGTCGCTGATAGCAGGGTCAACGTTGATGATGCACTTACAATTGGCTGGAAGATACATGCCAAAATGACTGGTATGTGCTATGGCAAGGTTTCATTTAAAAAGAGTGACCAGGCTGTGACATTCAAGGTGATGCGTAAACCCGTACAAATCCTGAACGACAACATCTTTATGTCATCATCTGAGATGTACCAGCGGCTACTTTCAATGGTTTGCGTCCGTGGTCCTCTTGAATCTTCTTTATTCAAATATGAACTAGCACCTGTGGCTCCTGCATTATTTCATGACGACGGGAGTATGAGGAGAACGGACAAATCTCTCCTGGCCAATCACATCATCACCATGTCCCCCAACATTGTTGCAAATAACGTGAACTATCAGCCTCAATTTCTAGTGTATGATGGCGCCTACATGCTTCATCGCTTGAACTGGCCTAAGGTTGGAACAGTTGAAACACTGTGTCAGCTTTTCACCAACTGTTTACTCCACAACTGGACACCAGGAATTCGACTATGTGTGGTATTTGACAGTTATGAAACGATAACTTCCAAAGCGCCTGAGCAAAAGAGAAGGAAGACTGCATACACACCATATCCAGTTGTTGATCTTCATCACAGCACAAATCTGCCGACTGACAAAGATTCCTTTCTTGCCAATATGCAGAATAAGCAAGCCTTGGTGAGACTTTTGGGGTCATCTTTGGAAGATTCGGGCATTTGTGTTGCTCATGCCGAAGAAGAAGGGGATGCAGACACAACTATCGTCAGAAAGGTTTTGCAGTTTGCTGTTGAGGGTTTACCTGTGGTTGTTGTGGCAAATGATACAGATATCCTGGTTATGCTTCTGCATCATGTAAAAAAGGACATGGACGTCTACATGAAACGAAGCAATGTCCAAATGGTTTCTATTCAAGCAGCAAAAATGACTATAGGTGAGACAATGTGCCGCTGCATCTTGTTTGCACATGCCGTGTCAGGATGTGACACAACGTCCGCTGTCTTCGGCATGGGTAAACTGAGGGCTTTCAAGCTATTGCAAAAGTCAGAGCAGTGGCAGCAGAAGGTCACTATTTTTGGGCAAACCGATGCAAATGTAACGGACATCACAAAAACAGGCGTCGATTTCTTGTCATTCCTGTACTGCAGTGGGCAACAAAACATGAGCCTCACTGATATTCGGTATCAGCAGTTCATTTCCCCGAAATACGTGCCACTTGAACGTATGGCTCCAACAGAGAGAGCCGCAGAATTTCATGCCCTTCGAGTGCACCACCAGGTTAGTACGTGGCTAAATCTGCACACAGTCCTTCCCTTAGTTGAGTACGGCTTTATTGTGAGTGACAACATTGTGAGTCCAGTGATAACTGACAATGCTCCAGGCCCAGATGAACTGCTACGTGAAATCCGTTGTTCGTGTAAGAGCAGCACTCCACTTTGTAAATCTTGTACTTGCTGCAAGTACAACATCCCATGCAGCATACATTGTCATTGCAACGGGCAGTGTGAAAATAACGCACACACGGATTCAGTTTAAACTAGGCCTTGGGAAGGAAAAAGTGAATGAGAAAACCGGCGAGTTCAGTATCCTTCAGCTCAAACATTTGGTTGAGCTTGGCGTACGACACCAATATGGCCATTCAAATTTTCCTATTCTTGCTTTTATGTCTGCCCATGTGTCACCATTCAGATCCATTACAAAAGTTGTGACTTATTCCAATATTGTGTTTCCTTAAAGGATAGGCACCTGGGTTACTGTTAGTTTATCAGAAAAACAGCAAGCATTTTGTGTTTATCTAGCCAAGACGATTAATGTGATACCAAGAACGACAAGATTTGAAGTATTTTTCAACTTTTTATAAAGAAAACCTTAAGGATGACATTGACCTTCAGATTTTAGAATGCTTTCAAATGGATAATTGTTGGACCAATTTTTGAATTTGCATTTTGATGTTTCATTTAATCATCTCTTTGATGGTATGTTAACAAACAAGATGTTTTAAATAATTTGAAAAAAAATCTACACACATCTATAAGGCATATGCTCTTATTTTGTAAACGATGTTTTGTTTTATTGCTTCCAATCACATAAATGTTATCATTTTTGGAGAAACAACATCAGATCTGGGTTTATTTCATGAGGACGATTAATTTGATACCAAACATGGCCATATTCGAAAAATTATTAATCATTCTATGGCAAAATTTTGCAGATGACCTTGACCTTTTGGATTTCTTTAAATGCTCATAAAATGATAAATTATAACTCAATTTCAAAAATAAAAGCAGTTTGATGTTTTACTTGACCATCTCTTCTCTTCTAAAGAAAAGAAAATTAATTTTAATCAATTTGAAAAAATGACATTTTTTTACTTTTTTTGCCCAAAAAATCCATGTTCCCCAAGGGCGAATTTGGTAGAATTTTTTTTGGTAATACTAGACAACCTGAAGAACGATTCTGCACAAAAATTTGGTTGTTATCTCTCAAGTCCGGGTTCGATGCAGTTTTTACTGGCCTAATAGACCGATGTGGGAGAACCACTTTTGCAAACATGAGAAGAACTCAGACTTGCAACATAAAAGAAATACATAACTACAATCATATTTATGATGGAACAACGACTAATATTTAGATCTATTCAGCTTTAATCCAAAAAGATGGGACACTGTCTTGTTTGGAATGATTCGTTAATGGTAGCTAAGTTCAATAAACGTGCTCATTCCATGCAGCTTCAATGAAGAGAACGTTAGGGCTCCCCCGCCCCCTCTTTATCATGCTTTCAAAAGGGAGTCACCGATCTTGGTTTATCCACCGGATGTCCTAAGCCTTGCATATATTCAATCAGTGGCAATACGTATGGTATCAAATGTTCATTAGATAATGGGCTTTCGAAGGACATTCGGGTTTTTAGGATATACTTTCATGTAAGACAACAAAACAGCACAGATTAAGTGTAAAGGAACTTTTGGAACCGATTGTATAAATGTAATCTTCATCTTTAATCTATATCTTTATTGCTTTTTACTTCTTAAATGCGTCTGACCCTAGTTTGATAAGCTTCGTCCCTGCGCTATAAATTACAATTACAGGTGCGTGCAAGGGTACCTTACCTACTTTGACCAGCTGACCTTTACTAGCCAGGGGGACCGGAGAGAGTGCCAAAATTCCTGTAAGGTCCACCACGGCCAGAGCCTTGACGAGGTGATAAAAGACAGTGGATCTGACGATGGACATAACAATCATTGGTCATCGATTATCAGCATTATCTTCACTATCATTTTCTTTAAGATTACAATCGTCGCCATTTCTTAACAAAGCTAGATTTTTATCACCATTATTTAGCCTGCTGTGTCATTTTTCACCTAGTAGTAGTAGTAGTAGTAGTAGTAGTAGTAGTAGTAGTAGTAGTAGTAGTAGTAGTAGTAGTAGTAGTAGTA
>JAOXJN010030022.1:0-10353 GCA_025762795.1 Goniobranchus coi
CCTAAGTTAAGGGACTTCACCCTGCAAACCTGGCTGCAGTTAGATAATATGAATGACATTCACTGCTTGCGAACAATCATCCCTGATAGCTACACAGGTGAGCTTTAATAGGCAGCCCCGCGACGCGCACCCCATGGATTGATGGAGTCCTGGATTGAAATGGGCTCTCAGTGGGATGAAAAACTGTACAATCGGTGTACATGCATTTGGGTTTGGAATTTTATCGTCTCGTTTACTTTATATTCTAGACATGATTGCCCTACCTAAATTATGAAAAAAAGACATAAGATTATTCAACTGAACCGTGAAGACTGGACAGGAGACGTGACGTTTCGGGTCACCCTTCGTTAGGCAACGAAGAGATATATGCAAGCGAGACGGTTACATTAATATACTGACTTCCAGTAGGCACTTACATGAATGTGGAAGAACCCACATTGATTCTCACTAATTTTTCCTTAAATTTTGATTTTTCTTTGAGGAACAAGGTAGGTTCTCCCACATTCAGGTAAGTGCCCTCTGGTTAGACCCGAAACACCTCGTCTCCTGCCCTGTCTTTATTTTTGAGTTGAACAATCGTATGTGTTTTTCAATTATTTCCTTTTATTCACTAAATTGTAGCACCCTACTACTTTGCCTCGATTATGTATTATGTGGAAATATATCAGTGGCCCGGTAGATCAGTTGGTAGAGCTACTGACTGCCATGCAAGGTGGACCGAGTTCGAACCCAGCTGGGCAGTGGATTTTTTTCGGGGCCCCCTGTTCACCCAGCAGTATAAATGGGGAAGCAAGGTCTTTCTAGACTTGTGAGTCGCTGCCTCTCCGACCCTCGTCGTCAGTTCGGTAGGTTTCTCACGTGGTGGTCGTCTTCCAGGCTATCGATTGTGCATGGGTCCTTACCTCCACCACCCATGTCGTGGCTTTCGTAGGTTTCCCGTGGGTTGTCACCTGTGTTTCCCTGACCCTCCAGTATTGGAGTTTGTGTGCTTTACGGGAGTCCAGATGTGTGGGGTCCTCATCCTTGCCGTCCCAAGGAGCGACGAGGTGCTTGCTGTGTTTGTGGAGCCTTGGTCGCTGGTTGTCGAACGCACAGTTTTAGCTTAGCCGGGATTTGTTTGGTGGCCAATGGTGTTTCCTGGCCTCTTCTTCTTCAATCTATGAAGGTAGGGGGGAACATCCATCTTAGACCTTCCTCCTGCCATGGGGTGACTTTTATTTCGTTCAGCAGTGGGGTTTGAGGGGCCCCCTGGTCACTTCCTGGTCTTGGGGTGTCTGTCGGGTTCTTCGCAGTCTGCATCTGAATGAAAAAAAAAGCGAAAAAGAAAACCCCCAAACTCACAAACAACTACAGGACGGAATTTACTACCGGACATAAAACCAGCCTAGACTGAGACGAGGTCGGAAAGGGCCAGGATATGTCCACCACAAAACAGCTAAAAGTTGGAAAAACCATATCAGTCCAAACCACAAAGCCAACACTCAGGAACCAAGCCAATCCGAAGACGTGGGTGGGAGAAGCATGGCCCTGAGTAATGAACCCAGCAACGGGCCAACACTAAATAGCCCTGGAGCCCACTTCCAGACTCCTACGGGTGGAGAAGCTGAACTCAAGGGAAAAGTCCCAGTAACGGGCAATCAGCAAGCACTCCTGGAGCCCATCTACAAACCCTAACGGGTGGAATAGCCGGGCTCGGGGTAATAGACCTAAAAGCACGGTAGCCACCGCTAAAGACCCAAGACAAAACCAGCAGCAAAAGCCCAAAGACCAAAGAAAGGCACTGATACTGTTCTGTCGCCTTAACAACACGCCGTCTAAGAGCACGGTCCGCCTTACTGCACGGTTTTTCTTGACAACAGATTTTTTTTTCCATATAAATTGGCCCCTTTTAACAACACGCCCGGTCCGCCTAACAACACGATTGAGAACAGAAAGTTTTCTGTCTAATTTGACAAAATTAATTTCATTTTCTCATAGACCTCCCACTTAATACTTAATGCATACCAAGTCCTGTTTTCTGATTAAGCCATACATCTGGCTTTTATTAGGCTTAATAGAGATGTGCATGTACCTGTAAGACAGATAGGCGCCTTTCTGCCCTCTTGGACAAAGCAAACAATGATCACTGTCAAGCTGGGTATGCTGTTAACAAAAGACGCAGCTCTGCCCGCCACAGACCTGACAGACGGAAAGGCGCCTTTCTATCCACCTGGAGAAAACAAACAATTGTCACTGTTCATTTGGGTAGGCATCAACAAATCACATGGCTCTACTTGCAAGAAAGCGAGGCATAATGTTGTAGAGATTTGGCGACAGAGAAAACAATGAGTTTACACTGACATGTGTCCTTAGCCTTTTCTCACTCAATGAATATTACGAAATACTGAGTGAATTAAATCAATGATACGCATCTCACCAATGTGGTGACGGGGAATTAGGAGACGTTCCTTGATTCGTTGTGTTTGGTCAGTTTTGAATGACTGGGCTTTGGCTCCACCCCTTCACCCACAAGACTTCATTCACATTCTTTGTTTAGCAGGTGGGAATTTATTTCATGATTGACAGGCTTGTAAGAAATCAGTTCATTAGATTTGACCATTGCACAGATCTTTAAGGGCTTGCATTTGATTGGTTCTAAATAACAGAGGGGACTCTCGAGTAAATATATAAATTATGTCCCTTGTAGTCAATCTACCCACACGGCCTGTCTAACAGCACGATATTTCAATCTCCACAAGGGAGTGTTCTTAGAGCACTAGTACTGTATAAGGCAATGCAAAGAGTTTTCTTTTGTTATGGACTCTCTCTCTCTCTCTCTCTCTCTCTCTCTCTCGAGGTGGCGTGTTCCTTTAGGAATGTCGCCTTCATGACAGCCCCTCTATATAAATCCCTTTCCATCGCCATCCTCCCAGCTGTCGTCAAACCTGTTTCCATGTCTCTCTCAATGTCATCACTCCAATGTCTTCTCGGTCTTCCTCTGGATCTGGTATTTGGCATGCATTCCCTCGAAGATGGTTTGTTCAAGACTTTTTGCCATTTGATATGACCAAAATAAGCTAGTTTTCTCACTTTTAGTCTTTACTAGCTTTTCTCTTTCTATTCCAAGTTCTTCCAAGATGGATACATTTGTTCTTTTCATAACCCATATTATGGACTGATTGGCATTAATCATTCCTCTTTTTCAACATGTCTGAAATGAGCTACAGGCTCTTAATCCTTTTTTTCTTTTTTCTTAATGTTGGGATGAGAAAAAATGTAATTCAATACATCTCCAAAAATGTGTACATTACACGAAGCACTGTGGATAATAGGGATGTCAGAGGGCTAATTAAAAAAAAACTTTTTTCTGTATCCTGTAGAAATGTGGATTATAGGCGGATGTTGACCACAATCTAGATCTAGATCAAAACCAACCCTTAGCCGAGATCTACCCTCCACCTAGATTTTGATTTCTTGTGAGTAGTCATTTTCTCTTCAACCCATGGCATTCATTCTATTACAGTTATAAAAAGAGATCTTTGGGTTGCATTTTATATGCATCAACTTTCTGCTAATGATTCGGCACAAAAACTCATGATGTATTCAGATGAAAAATTTGCACTGCAATATAAGCAAAGTAATTAACCATGATCTAATTACATCCAGTAAAATGAACAGTCCAGTTGTGGCAATTTATCCAAAGTGCATCTCACATGGTCCTCATCTTGATGCTTGATGGGAACTGACGATAGCAGGGCAATGTTAAAATCTCTGATGATTCCTGTAGTTTTCTGTTGATTAAAAAGAAATGGTAAAAGTCATCAGTATTTACAATACACACTGATAATGTACAGTCACAGTATAACAAATAAAAAAACAATGTAAAACAAAAAGCACAAAAACTGAAATCATAACAACTGAAATAATTCTATTGGTTACAATGATTGCCCATTTCTAATCACATGTGTATTTTTGGAAATATTTTGCCTTAGAAGACACACAATATAATATGAAGTAAAAGGCTTACTATAAAAGATAGTGACAATTTAGTGGATATTTAGAAATGCTTCCTTGAAGCCATTCATTTAAAAAGAAACTTTTAACTGATTTTGCAAAAAAATGCAATCGGATGTAACTGTTTTTGCATCAAAACTTACCTTTATTGTACTCTACATCTCATATAAGTAAGTTTGGAATTTATAACACATTTGCTCTTCCCTAGTTAGGATATTATCTACTTCATTACACTAGATATGTTAGAATCTGACAGTTTCATGACTGTCAATTAAATAATCTCAATTTTCTCAAAAAACTGTCAAATCGGATATAACTGTTTTTGCAAAGATTGAAGAAAATATTTCAGAGATTGCATATATTTGTCCATAAAATTGATCAATCAGCAATAAATCCAACACTGTCCCAATAAAATTGTCAGTACCATTTATTGTCAATACTATTGCTAGTGTACTGGCCGCTCCATGTTGCGAGGCATTGTCAATCCTTGTACAGCCCAAAACAATTAGGTTATGAATGGTTGCTCCATTTAATATGTAGTGGGTGCACGAGGCTGGATGGGTGTCATTGCTCAGCTCTTGTCAATTCGTTCTCGTATGAATGGTTTGAGATCTTAGGGCCCTCACAGAAAGCATCTGAACATATTCTGGTGTATTGGTGACATAAATTACTCAACGCCGACCTTATCAGCGCTGATAACAGTTCAACGTTAACTTTGAGACATGTTGTGAAGGACTGCCTATTGTCCATCCTTGCCACATTATAAATTCCAATACAATTTTGCCTTCTTCGGATGACAAAGATGACGGATTGATGACAACAGTTGTGACATAGCCATTGACATTTTGGACCACTACCCTGAATTTTCTTTAGTTATGGACTGGCTGGCATTAAATATTCCCCTTTTTCGGCATGTCTGAAATGAGCTTATCAATGGCCAGCGGAGTCTCAACAGGCGTCATCGCTTACCATTTTGAGGTACAGTACTGGCACCTTAACAACACGCCATCTAAGAAAACGATCCGCCTTACAGCACGGTTTTTCAAGGCAACAGAATTTTTTCTATATAAATTGTCCCCTTAACAATACGCCCAGTCCGGTTAACCTGATTTTGAATAGAAACTTTTCTTTCTAATTTGACAAAATTGATTTCATTTTCTCATAGACCTCCCACTTAATGCATTCCTGCTTTCTGATTAAGCTATACACCTAGCTTTTATAAGGTGTTAATAAAGAAGTGTACATACCTGCCAGACGGATACGTCTCCTTCTGTCCACGTGGACATAGCAAATAATGATCACTGTCCAGCTGGGTAGGCTATGAACAAAAGACACGGCTCTACCCGCCACGAACCTGACAGATGGAAAGGCCCCTTTCTATCCACCTGGGCAAAACAATAATCAATGTCCAGCTTGGTAGGCCATCAACAGATGAAATGGCTAGATCTAATCCTCCATCTAGTTTTTTATTTCTTGTGAGAATTCATATGCTTTTCAAACCCGTGACATTCACTATTTTACAGTTGTAAAAAGAGATCATTGGGTTGCATTTTATACGAATCATCTTGCTGCAAATGATTCGGAACAAAAACACATGATGTATTCAGATGAAAAATTTACACTGCGATGTAAGCAAAGCAATTAACCATGATCTTATTACATCCGGTAAAATGAAGACTCCAGTTGTTGCAATTCATCCAAACTAAATCTCATCTGGTCCTCTTCGTGATGGGAACTGGCAATAGCAATGTAAAAGTAAAAACCTCTGATGATTCCTGTATTTTTCTGTAGATTAAAAAGAAATGGTAAAAGTCACTATGTTAGAATGTTTCTGTTGTTGTTTTTTTTTGTTTTTGTTTGGGTCTTTTCTTTTTTCAGGGACGTAAATGGTATTCTCAAAAAATGTCTGAAAACCAACCATCGGGGTCCATGGGCCACACAAGCTCTGGTGGGGTCTAGGCACAACGCTCCAAATGGGCGGCCAACGAAAAATGAGGATCTTCAACAAATTTTCATCGATCAGCCATGATCAAAAAAGTCTCTTTCTAGATCTAGATCTAGACCTGATCCAGAATCTAATAATCCAGATCCAGATTCGAGACCTAGTGGGATATGGATTAGTCTAGGTAAAAGATTATTAAATCTAGATCTAAATTTAAGATTTTTCATCTTATTTTGAAATATAGACATCGACACTTATAGAGGAGCGATAAAATCTTGTTTGAAGGCAAGCAACTGGGGTATATCTGTTCTCTACAGAAAGATCTTCGCCATTGATTCGACATGAGACAACACACTTCCGTCAGCTCGTTTCATGCCTAAGGTAATGCTGTTAAGGCTTCGATAATTTGTTAATTAACCAATGAAAACAATTGATAAATAACCTCTGACTGAAAATTCTGCACATCAAATCCGATTGTTTGGAACTTCCTTTAGATAGTGGGCCTCAGCTAGACAAGATAGCAGAGTAGCCTAGCAGGCCTATCCATTCACTGCGCTCGGCTCTCGATTCCATTTCCATGAATCAAGTTCACTCACTTCCGCAGTACAGGGTCAACAATTACAAAGTTGCAGCAAGAGTCGAAAAAATAGCATCCAATATTTTCTTGGAATCTCGAGAGATTCGCGGACCTATTATATCTAACTTTTTCTGAGATTTTCTCTGAAAATTCATACGGTTGAATAGATGACTACTACTTGCGGAAAAATACAGTCAAGGCCAACTTCAAGTCATAGAAATAGTAGTAGTCGACAACACACTGATGTGCTTAGGCCCTATAATAGGCCTACATTACTTTACAAAGGCCTTCATAGGTTTTATTGACAGAGTAATAAAAGCGATTGACTTTGATAGTGATTAGACTCGAATATTTATGGATTAAATAAAGGACACACAGTTAGACATTACAAAGAAAGGCATCATGGTATGAAAATCTGAGAGATTTACATCCCTGTTCTTTTGTGTTATTCACCAGCACCACGTATATCCACATTTATCAGGTGAGGCGAAAAAAAAAAATCCAGAATTTGAGACTGATTTATTTAAAAATTAAGTACAAGTTCAAGCTCAATTTCAATATGTAACACTATCAACTTTATTTCAAGACTATTAACAAATTTGAACATAAACAAATGAAAAATATATCCTCAATATAATCTTCCCTAAAATACTTTGAGAACTGCAATATCATCATAGAAATACTTTGTGCATCGTAATTTTTCACATATATGTTCAATTGGCCAGCCATTCTGGGAAATGACAGTTTGCAGTCTTTTCTTCCAAGACAGTATGCTTTTCCTTATTTGAGCCAGGGTAGTTGTTATGTCTTATGGCATGAAAGTTATGTATTTTGAAGCTCTTTAGACTTATGATTGTAGGTGTGCCGTAGCCCTCTGTGTTGTGAACTATGTGACATCGGAGGTTAGCTTACTTTTAGAGTTGGGAAACGAAGCACAAGGGATTTCTCAGATCGACTAGTATATTCTAGAATTATTGTGTCATTCATTTAGTCCTTATTCTCTTGAATAAGTGAAATATTTTCACAATGTTCCCATTCTAGAGAAGTCTTTGAAAGTACTATAAATTAGTACAAATGTGTGGCGCAAAAGTAAACGGGTGGCAGACCCTTGAGAATTTGTTTGAACGTAGATCTAAATGTGTTGACAGAAAGTATAGGCCTTAACCTTATAGATTTTCCATTAACCTGTTGAAATTTCAAAACGCGTTTTCTTACCATTTATTTACCCATGGAAGTACCACCCACAGTAAATTTAGGATATTGAGAAAATGGTATTTATCTGTCATAATTCTTGTGCCCATTTCCTATGACCTGTGTCAGTACGAGCAACAGTGGTATTGTCTGAACATCCCAGAATACGATCTCTCAATTCAGTTTCAGTATAATTGTCTCTTCTTTATACTTAGACCATATCAAATTATCCACTGGTTTAAAATCCAACGATTGTGGAGGCCATCATCTTTCTCCATGAAATCATGAATATTATCTTTAAGGAACTGTTGAGTAAGGACAACGGTGTCCTGTTGAAAAATGAAATTACACATTGGATAAAGGCATTTAGCGTTTGACAGTCGATTTAGAAATTCAAACCATCGAAGCAAGGTTTAAAAGATTAAGCAGTCTGTTTTGTTTGCTGGCAAAAGCAATAAATCTAGGCCTGCTGGTCACTTTATGGTCAAAACGGTGCAGTTCACCTCTAGAACGCTTTGCTGATCAAAGCTCAACTCAGGCTGTGAAAATCATTCAAGAATCTCTAGCATGAATCAGAGACATATCCCTGGAAACAATGATGTGTTTTATTTTGGAGGGTTTGTCTTCAATCATTATATAATGCAATCAATCAAAGAAGAAATATGAAATCCAATCCAATCCAATCCACGAAGTCACAGCTTCATGAGAATGAAGATAAACAGTGACTACGTTTATGTGATGAAAAGACAGCTATAATCCGATTTCAAGCTTATGTTTCGCAGTTGTTGCTCAAATTCATCCGTGCTCTCTATGTTACTTATATGCTGGGATAAGGGTAATTTTGTATGCATGAAATTTAATTTATTTTGCATTTAGCAGCCACATTTCATGACAATACAATAGTGACCAGCTAATTGTCCTCTGGCTATTTGTATGTTCCGCCTAAATATCCATTTCCTCAGAGAAACATTATTTCTTCTATCAAATTACACCCCTAAATGGCCAGTCCCACCATGAGTTTTGCACCTAATTGGCCATTTCCATTCAGCAACAAAACCATGGCCATTAACAATTTTCAAACTTCAATTTGCTGGAATGACTCCAAACACCTCCTTGGATGGGCTAATGGGAGACTAGTGTGTTCATTGCACATAGTACATTGTACAATGCAACGAGCATTGTCAATCACCAACACAGCCCCTTCATTCACTCCCCTTTTACTCGATGGCCGGTTGACCATATTGGCTAAAAGTCTGCTCATCAAAACCAGTGCCTGATCCCTTCCTCCACGCTTCACAAGCTGGATTTATTAATTGAATCCTATGTAATCATCTGATACTAGCTGACCGATTGGCTCACCTTTCAAAATAAGCCTCTTTTGTTTTCCTCGACTAACTGTGGCCTTCTTCACAATTTTGTTTGCACAGGTGGAGATATGGCGATTTACTGCATTGCATTCCTCCCTCCCCCCAATTCTTTTCTGCATCAAGGCAAAGCAAGACTTGGTCATGGCTCCAATTTATAAAGTAAATGATTGTTTTCAGAGAATGCCTATCTAGATGGCTATTGTCTTTCCATTTAAAACAAAATTTTAATAAAGCAATCAGGGTGCAAAGCGTAAAATCGTTCCTGCCCCTTAAGTTTTCGCCGTTGAGAAGCCTCAATCGATTTATCATGCAGCCACCCTTAAACATGATGCAACATACTATAACTCAGTATGACATGCTGAATTACATATCGTCGGTGTAATTCTATAACTGTCTAACTTTCAATTTTTTAGGATCTTACATTTTTTGTGAAACCTTCTGAATCAATTCATCAGCATGTTCAGTCAAAAATGCGATATAATTCTTTCAGGCGTCTTGAGTTTGAAGTTCCTTTTTTCGGCTCTCCTGAAAAAAAAAAAAATGAAATGAATTCAGGCAGTCAGTGAGTTACACCGATGATATGTACTCTAATCATATGGATTAAATTATGCACCAAATTTAGAAAATCTAAAACAGATTGCTTTAATTAATACATGTAGGCCCTGCCGATCTTTCCATTGAAGCTGGAGAGCTGTAAAACACAGTTGGGAGTATGTGTGAGTTGATCATGCAAGTAGTAAGTCAGTGGGGTAATATGAAGAGTACTTGAAATAATACATTCCCCAATTCAAAATTCATTCAGATAATTTCAAGAGATAATCCAATCCATTGGGGAAAAAGTCTCTAAGACAACACTATCTCCAATCTTCCTGTCAATCCCATATGAATTTACCTGAATCTCTTCTAACCATTGAAATTTCCATTTATGACCAAAACCTTCATCAATATCTTTGATAAGTCCTTCTTGGTCTTTGTCGAGATCACGGTAACTTCCACTCGAAGCGATTGTTCTTATCATCATCATCAAGTACCTGAAGCAGGCATTGGCAACCATGACATGCCATTAACTTCTCTGTTCAGACAATCTTAAACAGTTCATGTATTGTGGGCCAATTTGAATTGACCTCGCCTTAGGTCGGTTCCCTGGACAACCCTTTCCTTTCTTCGGGTTCAATCGGGTTGTTCCTTTAACTTACGAGATTCTAGTATGGTCTCGTTCCTGGACTCTTTATAGCTGTCCGCTTCCCCACACTTTGTCTTTTTTTCCCTCCGCGCTCATGTCG
>JAOXJN010031131.1:0-10290 GCA_025762795.1 Goniobranchus coi
GATCAAAGAACAAAGGATGCCATTTACATACAGCATAAGGGTGGTCTAGTGTATTTGATAGACAGATGACCAATGTTGATGAAGAAACTGATAAACAGCACATTGATTTATACGACAATCATTCGCATACATTCTCAACATGACGCATCTATCTCCTTTCAATAGGTCAAAAATAGATGAAATGAAAGGATCAAAGAATAAAGGATAACGTTTTAAGTATAAGGAACGGTGGCCTAAATAATTCAAAAAGTGAATGTCCATTGTTGATTTAAGGACCTGATAAACAGAACAGTGATTTCATTTAACTTTAACATTGAGCCATATATTTTCTCAACATTATGTATCTTTTCAATAAATTTAACACTCGAATCAATCACAAAACAAACATTCAATTTGAGAAAAAGGATACTGTACTGTAAGACAAAACAGTCAAAATGAAAAAGTTAGACATATAAGAGGTGTACAAAAAAAAAAAAGTAATTATAAACATAAACAAAAGTTTTACTAGAGGTTGAGAAATGGTAAAGGCGGGTAATAAATTTTTGTTTGAAAGTCCAGGGAGAGAAAAAAATTGTAAAGGTTAATAAAAACAACTAACAATGAAGAGAAAAAAACCCAAAAAAACCCAAATCACATCAAATGAAAATTGAATTAAAGATTCAAGAAACAATTTGCAATAAGGGCCAGCAGTATGGGTGTGCTGAACCAGAATTATAACCACAGATCTAGCATTTACTTTCTTCATTTGCTCAAGATTCTCCCTCACAATGCACACCATTAAGTAAAGTGTAGGATTTGGCGTAATCTTTGGACAGTTCTTTTACAACATAAAAAAAGTTAATGATGTATACATTACAAGTTATTCTATAACAATCATCATCGGATGGAAGTTTTGCCTCGTCGGAAGGATATGTTATGATTTACTTGAGGAGGTGGATCTGAAAAGTATGAAAAGAAAAAAAAAATAGAATTATAGATGTTATTGAAAAAGTTTGGAAAAATGATATACTGATATCTTTGATGAAAAATAGAAAAGAAAACAAAAACTGCTTCAACTGTTGTCTGCAACATTCTTAATTATTTACTTTGAAACTGCAGTTGACAAAGCTTTAGTACAATTAGCTTGTACCCTTCTTGTCTTTGAGAAATTGAGCAGAAAAAAGATTGAATCTTCCATATTAGTTCATCTATACGGTTAAAAAAATACTCATTGCATTGGTATGTTTTTGTTTTTATTAATGATTTTGTTTTCAGTAACCTTGAAGTTTCCAGTCATGAAAAATTCACATGAGTACTTGTCAGTTTAGATTCAATGCAATCCATAAAAATCAAATAAATGACAGCACTGTTATCTTTTTTTAAAGATCATTTTGAACGTTGAGATAAATAAAATTATAATCATATCTAATCTATTTAATAAATCATATCTTTAGTTTTCATGGAAAGAAAAAAAAAAGCCAATTAAATTATATCCCTGGTTAAACATATTTCCTGACTATCATGATCAAAAGAAAAATCTCACGAAGCAATCCCCCAATAAAACTACATGTACAAGTAAAAGTATGAGCTAGTGAAGAATTTTTAGTAAAGAGCACTACACTTAAACAGTACAGCCTTCCCCATGAGTTGTTCCAATTAAGCAAAGTCCTTTTAACTGTTTTTTTTCTTTGTCAGTTGCAGATTATAGTAACGTGGTGTCAAAATTGCACCCAAGAAGTCATCTCTGGCACTCATGAATCTCCACGTTTAAGACCCACACACTTGGTTGCCAATCTTTGCATGACTCTACATCAATAAGCATGAACAAAATCTATCCTCACCTTAGCCTAACACATTTTGGCCAGCAGCCTATTAGATTTCTTGTGATGACATATGGGCGGGGCTTGCCAGTCCCTTAGCTGGCCCTGTTTGCATCAGGAGCCCAGTAGGGTGTTTGCAAGTCCTTTGACTACAAGTTTGTAATTTGGGTTAAACATTTGACTGGTCTTATTGTGCGTTGACACTACACTTCTTTTTAACATCGAACTGATGATGTTTACTGTGAAACAACTACACGGTGTAACTTATAAGACTTAAGTACAGGAATGCATACTTTTCTATGTAGAGTTTGTTATCTAAACAATTTTTACTCAATTATGTGAGTCAATGACATTTTTCCGATTTTTCGTTTCATCAAATCGAATGACGGTTCTGTTTAACCAGTGACAATTATATAAAAGAATGTGCCAAAGTTACCATTCCATTTAAGGGGAAGTTTTGTTTAAGCAGCATTGCAAATACCAGAGTACAGTGTATTTAAATTAATAAAAAGTCTTAACGTATATGTTATACTTAAAAAAAAAAAAAGAACGCTTCACAGAAGTCCAACAACATTCATTGTTCAATATGATAACACGGGTCTTTACATCCTCCCATATCATATATTCATAAATCTAAAGCAAAAAGTGAAAAAACCTTAAAAGGTGCTTTTTAGAATTTCTCAAGTACATTTAAAAAAAAAAAAAAAATGAACACTTGAAGTTCATTTCTGTGAAGAGTGAGATAAAGTGGCACTCAAAAAAAAAAAAAAATGATATTCAAGTCAACAGCACCAATTATTTGTAGTCACGCTGTGCATCATGAAATACTACCAGGAAAACAAAAATCTGAAAAATAAATAAAAACAAACAAAACAAAACAATGCAAAGAAAAAGGTGAAATTCATCAAAACAGTGCTTGAGTGTTTATCTTTACTTGTATTGTGTAAAAGATGGGCCACTACTCAGAACTGAGCCATTGATCGTGGACTTGGTGACAAGCCTGATAAAATAATATTGTATGTAACTTAATGTTTCAAGAATAGTACAAAATTTTATCAATGGAGAAGTTTTAACATGTTATTAAATTCAAGAAGCTGTATTATTTGCAGAAAAAACACCTTACCAAGGTAAAAAGAATAATAAATTACTGCAGGAAAGGAATAATCCATACAAACAATTTCTTTACATGCAAATGTTGTATTGTTGGACAGGTCATGGCATCCAATTTTTAGCAATGTTCGTGAACTCATTTCACAACTCCAGGAGAGGTAGAGGAGTATCTTTACGATTCATTGATCACAACTGATTGGCCCAGAGAAACTTAACCCATTCACTACATATAGCATTTATTGTTCTGTGACTGGCTGGGGAGGTTTGATTGAAGCACATGAGTTTACTTGGAACAGAGTCACTTCAATGCTGGATTCAACAGTGTCAGCCAAGGTAGAAATGTAAAATAACTTGGCCAATATTTAAAGTCGGTTTTATTTTCCATAACACTCAATTCCTAAGATTCCAGCATTAATACATATTTTTTACAATTGAAGAATATCAGATTCTGATCTAATCTTGCCTCAATTTTTGGTCTGTGGTTTCAAAAATGCCATCAGATTTTGAGTGTTGACAATCCCCATGCAGACATTGGCCATGGAAAGAAAGACCCTATGACATCAGACTTCCTGTTTGAGGCGAAGCTCAGGTGTATAATGACCGGCATCAGGTGATTACAAATCATGCCCATTCAAAAAAAAGGGCAAGTAGCACTGACCACTTCATTCACTGATCAAGTGACATATCAGAGCACCATTTATGCTTTGGACAGCACTCTGAGGAAAAAAGCGTTCTCTCTGTGGTTGCCCTATGACTCATTCCAATTGGGATACGTCAATGTAGAGAAGAACTCCCGCTGTAAAGAGTTACTTAGAATATTTAAAACAGACAAGTCATTTCCAGGTCAATTTTCAAAATATAAGTAATAATAAAATTGTCCATTAAAGAGGGTCAGGGTCTTAAGTCTTCTGTATATCACAAACAAACTTCCTGTCTTAAGAGATGTCATTTTAAGGTCCATGGTTCTTCTCGATGGCATGCACCTTGCATGGCACATGGAATTTCAGTCCCAGAGTATGAAATAATGTTTGATCTCTCAAACTAATTCTAATGGCCAGATGTAGCTTGTTTTTTCTATTTGTTTTTTTTTTGTTTGGGTTTAAAAGTCAACTTGTGTGATACACAGTTTTGGGGTACTATTAGTTGCAGATGGCACAGTATGACTTGCTGATTTTACCTCTGCTTTTTAACGTTAAATTTCAAGGCATATTCATAGTTCTGTTGCAATATATGTAAGAAACCTGCGATCATAATGATTTTGTTTGGCGGGAAGCTTATTTCTTATGGATATTTTCCCTTGATTTCAGCCCTCTCTATGACATCAGCTTATTTTGTACTATTTCACTATAAGTAGCATCTATTATTGTTTCTGCAGATTATAGAAGCTCTCAAGATCTGTAGCAATATATTTTAAAGAATAGGAAGTGTAGGAAGAAGTGAACTAGCAAATATTATCACACATATTCAATGTATAAAGGAATGATTGCCATACATGTACTTTATAGTGGTGATAGGAGAATTGAGAGTCTTTATGAATTTGCTATTTTAATGAAGACCTCTGTAGGGAAAAAAAATGGGAGTGCTATAGCCAGTGATTTTTTCCATGCCAAGACATATGAAACAAAAGATGGCAGAAATTGAAAAAAATTCCTCTGACATTTATCTTGTTTATTGCAAGAGAATGCATTTTGAATTTCAACGTCAACAGAAAATTTGTGTACAACATCTTATTCTTTTATCTACAGAAAGAGCGATGAATGGAAAGGGCTACAACTTACTCCAATGAGTGCGAATGACATCATCTACTGGCCCCTCCTGCTGATCTTCTAAAATGTCTGGATGGAAGTGACTTGACTCTGCACCTAATTGAAGGCTGTTTCCCCTCACATCCAAAGCTTTGTTTACTTAAAAAATGAGAGGAGGAATAAATGCAAAGCAGATGTGATCGAGTCTTTTCAACTCAAACCCAGAGATTTGAAGACAAAAAAAAAAAATGGACATACAAATAAACTACAACTGGCCAAGTGCAACAGACTCACCCATCTTCCGTTATAAGTTCTTATATGAATACATCTTTTAGAATTTAAAGAAAATAATAATTCTAAAAAAATTCATTTGGTGCCAATATAAAGCCAACTGAAATCAGCATAAAAGATGATAAGTGAAAAAAGTCAAATGTTATGATAATGGTTTAAATCAAATAATTTATACAATGAACTTCGCTTAACGTATCTATCTAGATTTCGATAAAGATAGGATGGTTCTAAAACTATTTCTACAATTTTCATTTGAATATTTGATAAGTTATATATGTGCATGGGAAAAAAGGGGAAACAAAAGGACACCCTTTAAAGTGAAATCAAGAGATTTATAGTGTTGTGATCTTAGAGAAGAGAGCACTCTGCCATTTGACCACACTAAAAGCCATATATAATATCTATCAAAACTGTCCACATACTTTTGATTCAATAACATACCTAGTAAAGGATTTCTTGCTGCTATAGCGTTCCCTAAAGGTGTGGAAGAACGTCTGTTAGATGATCCACCGAATGGCGTCTCCGACTGAAATACAACAGCACAAATGGATTCTTAAGTAAATTTTCATTTACGGTTGATGCTCTCCAAAGATTGAAATTATTGTCTAGAAATGAAACGGACAAGAAAAATTAATGCTTTTCTCTTAAAAGGATAAACTCTGCATATTCTATATAGAAGTTCAGGAGCAGGGGGATGTGACAAATTCTTTTATAATTTCCTTTTAAACAACCAGTATGTAGAAAGTGTCTAGATTGATATTTTCATAGATTTGAAACTCACTCTCATGGCATGTGTTGTGTTTGGTCTGGCCTGCTCCACCAGAAAATGATTTCTGTCTTTGAAGGAAAGAAATCTCATGTCCTTATCAATGGCGCTGCTGGCACGATTACTTTGATAAATTCTTCGAGGCTTCAGATAACAAGAAACAGAATCTTTATGTCAGTCATACATGTTCAATGTAAAGAATGTATTCATAAAAAACAAAGCAAAACAAAAAATGATGGCAATATAGACTTCTGAATATCTAAAGTTGGCAAAAATGATATGGAAGAAGCAAGAAGAAAAAACATGCATGTAGAACCGGCTATAAAAGTGTAATGTTGTTAGCAAATTATCACTGTCAATAATCAAGAGAATCAATGGTCACTATGTGTAATATGGATCTAGGTAAAATCACATGAGGGCTTTGGTATAGTTGACATGACATCTCCTCATCAAGTCTTAGGCCTGCCAAGCTAGAGCTAAACAATTATTTGGATTTTTCTACACCCTTATCCACAGTGTACTTGTAAAATCAGCATTACAATACAGCTCTGGTATGTGGGTTTAAACAACAACAAAAAAAAAGTCAAACTTGATACTTTCTGTAGGAAACAACTATGGACAGTCCTTAATATGAAAAACCCCACAAAAATAAATAACAAATCCCTGTACAAAAAGACAAATGAAACTCCTATATCCCTTACAATGCCAGGAAACTGGTGTAGATTATTTGGGTGTAATTTAAGGCTGAATGAAAAAAACCTTGTGGACAGATCAATTATATGTTTCTTCAGCTACCGCAGTCAGGCAGGATTTGAAGGAGATTGCCAACAGGCTAATTGACAATGGAACAACCAGGAAGACCTTAACAGACTAAGCCAGATTGCACACCGGACAGCACGGGAGAGAGTTAAAAGACAACATCCTGTAACCAGTCCAGGCAGAGAAGTCAGAAGAGACATCGGTAGAAGGGCTTTAAGTCAAGTTAAGTCAATCTTAAGGTTGGTATGATTAGAATGTCTATACTCATCACAAGTAGACATGAAACTAGGAGTTTTCATGTGGAAGTTGTGCTTAATAGCCAAAATACCATTGGCAGAAGAAAATCAAACAGAGAAGGCCGAAAGATTAAAGCTCATGAAAAATTGAGAATCCTTCTTTCCTTTCTTTGGTCCTGTCCATTCATTCTATCACAACTCTTCAGGCTAAAGGGCTTGGTTGTGTTAGAATGTGCATCCTAAGTCAAACCTCTATCAGCACATGCAGAATTTGTAAAGAAGCCGACTGGCTGTGTCAACCCAAGTAAGGGAGAAGGCAATAGAAGATGATACAGATGAAATTGGGCCCATTTAATCTTGGAATAAAACTGCAAGTAAATACCCGGCAATATAATTTCATTGCTTGAAGAAATTTTCATTCTTCTTCTTCCAGCTCCAAAAAGAAAAGCTAAAGATAAAAAACCCCAACTTTTTTCAAACCTTTAAAATCACACTCACATTAATGTGAATTTGAAAACATTGCATTATAGATTTTGAGTTCAGTAAGGACATTATAGGATGAAATTCTATGAATCATGTATAAATATTTTTGTCAATTGAGCAGCATGGTAAAATTTGGTCTTTACCGGCGGTCTGTCCATTTCAAGAGGAGGGAGAGCACCATTCCTGTGAAAATTTGAAGGTGGAGATGGCAGAGGATCGTTTGAAATCGTCGGAGTCAGACGTTTTACCCGTAAGGCATCCATTGCCACTGGACGAGATGTTCTCTCTTCCTCCTGACAAAAGTCAATTTAAGTCATGAGTCTTAAAGATGTAACTGTCCGTTCCTCATTTTCTATGTATCCATCAATGAAATTTAACTGATTAATTATGTGTGTATCAATAGTGTACTTAATCATAAAATAAAGAAATAATTCAAGGGAAATTAACTTGAAATAGGCATTGTTCAACTTTGTCTAAAAAATAAATTTCTGTCTTTGTAAAGGGAAATAAAGGGAGAAAATTGAATAATACAACAACAAAGAAAGGGATCACTCATTCTGAAATTGTTCTTTCTTTCATATTTGAAAATGTATTTCCTCATTTTCATGAGCATCAGAGGGGCTTGATGTATAAAATTTTTTAATCATCTACTTAAACTGTCTCATGAAAGTCAAAAAATGAGAAAACAAAATTTCTTTTTTAAAGGATTTTCCCGCACAATTTCAGTCGATCTCATATTGAATGGTAAATGTAGACACAATGTACAATTCCTCTGACCTCTGACTTGTGGAACGAGGTATAGAAAATATCAAAACAATGTAAATGTAAGGCAAAAACCAAAAATTAACTATAAAATATAGAAAAACCCTCACCAAATTAGGTGTTCTCGACCGATCCCCCAAAGGAGCAAGCCTTCCCCCTCTTGTTCCTCTTTGTGTGCGTAAGGTACTCATAGGCCGAGCTGGATGCTGAGAGTGGAAGCTGGAACCAGGTCTGGTGGCAGCTAAAGCTTGAGATTCAGTCACATCACTGTGGATGTAAAGAAAACATCATTAAGCACTAAGCAAGGCAAAAACACAAAAAGCAACAGACATTAAATAGACCTAGGCATCATAATCAAAGTAATATTAAAATGAGGATCAAAGATAAAAGGATTCAATTTTTTTTTTAATTTACAAACAAATAAGAATCAAAGAAGAAAGTATTTAAGTTTAAAAATAGACCCCAAAACATTAAAATGATCAAACACAAAAGTATTTGAAATGGAAAAAAAACAACATCCATTAAAATGATAATCAAAGAAGAAAGTATTTGAGTTGGAAAAAAAACAACATCCATTAAAATGATAATCAAAGAAGAAAGTATTCTAGTTGAAAAAAAAACAACATCCATTAAAATGATAATCAAAGAGGAAAGTATTTGAGTTGAAAAAAAACAAAAACATTAAAACTATATCAAGTTAAAAAATAAACCCAAAAACATTAAAAAAGATAATCAAAGAAGAAAGTATTTGAGTCGGAAAATAAACCCAAAAGCATTAAAATGATAATCAGAGAAGAAAGAATTTGAGTTGCAAAAAAAAATAAATTAAAATGATAATCAAAGAAGAAAGTATTTGAGTTGAAATAAAACAACACCATTTTAAATGATAATCAAAGAAGAAAGCATTTGAGTTGAAAAAAACAACACCATTTTAAATGATAATCAAAGAAGAAAGTATTTGAGTTGAAAAAAAACGACACCATTTTAAATGACAATCAAACAAGAAAGTATTTCGGTTGGAAAAAACACCACCATTTTAAATGATAATCAAAGAAGAAAGTATTTGAGTTGAAAAAAACAACACCATTCTAAATGATAATCAAAGAAGAAAGTATTTCGGTTGGAAAAAAACAACCCCATTTTAAATGATAATCAAAGAAGAAAGTATTTGAGTTGAAAAAAACAACACCATTTTAAATGATAATCAAAGAAGAAAGTATTTGAGTTGAAAAAGAAACCAAAAAACATTAAAATGATAATCAAAGAAGAAAGTATTTGAGTAATAAAAAAAATTAACATTAAAATGAGAACTAAAGAAGAAAGTATTTGAGTTGAAAAAAATAACACCCATTTAAATGAGATCAAAGAAGAAAGTATTTGAGTTGAACAAAATAACACCCATTTAAATGAGAACAAAAGAAGAAAGTATTTGAGTTGAAAAAAATAACACCCATTTAAATGAGAACCAAAGAAGAAAGTATTTGAGTTGAAAAAAATAACACCCATTTAAATGAGAACCAAAGAAGAAAGTATTTGAGTTGAGAAAAAACAACACCCATTTAAATGAGGGTCAAAGAAGAAAGTAGGCAATTTGAAAAAACACACCAACAAACAAAGGAGAATCAAAGAAGAAAGTATTCGAGTCGAAAAAAAAATAATACCAGCTAAAATCATCAGCGGGTAATGTCACTCAATATTGGTGGTTTCCACCTGTTACAGGCTAGGTACCTGATCCTGACGGCGTGTTGTTACAATTGTTAACTTAACGTCAAGTTCATTCGAAATTTTGAGAAAAAAAGTTTTAAGCACTTATTGCGGTGGTATGTCTTTGTTTTCGGTCTGGATGTTTTCTAATGCCCCAAGAATAACCTTGCCTTTATAAAGTCTTCAGTATATTTGTATACCTTTTTATCACCCAATTATGCATTTTATAGAATGTGATTCATCACGTCCAAGGCTTCTTTTTTCGTGAATTTCGAGAAATGTTCTTTATATTTAAGGGACAGCCAATTTTGTCCTACTAAATGAACTTTTATTAAGACACATACTATGCTATGCGATCATAATCTCATGAATGTCTAATCATGTTGCATTTTGCAATATTCACTCGAATTCATCAGCATATGTTATCTCATTTAAAGTAGCTTGAGTTCTAATTACTATTCTTATATTTAGGAGTAATGTTTCTTGTGAAAGCTTTGTTGTTGCTGTCGTTGTTGTTGTTTTTGTTGTTGTTGTTGTTGTTGTTGTTGTTCTTCTTCCTCTTCTTCTTCTTCTTCTTCTTCTTCCTCTTCTTCTTCTTCTTCTTCTTCTTCTTCTTCTTCTTCTTCTTCTTCTTC
>JAOXJN010032242.1:0-10288 GCA_025762795.1 Goniobranchus coi
ATGATTTTGATGTCTGCACTGGGGGCTATTCAATTTAAAATAAGAACAGGACATAACATGTATCGGATAAGTGTCCTTCATCAGACACATAAAACAGGGGCACTCTGCAAATAGAATAAAATATATTACAACAGGAAGATATTGGGAGATAAAACCATGTAAAAGTAAATGATTTGAAGGCCACTTTGTCGATGACTGAGTATGCCATTGTTCCAATATTAATTCAATGCACGGCCAGCGTTGGAGCGATAACAAGACAAGCTTTAATTTTCAAATCAATCAATGTCGAAATCAATAAATCATCGACACATGTCTGAAGACAAACAGCCCTGCTCTTTTTAATCGGATTCTAAAACCAATTTTCTGACCAACGATTCGAAATATCGGTTAAGAAAACACAAACTTAAAAAAGAAACAGAAATAGGTCGAGCAAATTGAACAAAGAATCACCTCAACCAATGGAATTGGAATTTGTCAGGGAGCCTGTCCTTCAGTGAAAGGTCAATTGAAATATCAGTAATGTCTGTGTAGTGTAAAGTCCTCATCAGTTTACAGGGAAATGTTCCTTGGTACGGCCACCTACTGTAGGCAGCTTACCGCCATATTACATACAGACAGGTGAGAGTTTATTTCAGTGTGACGTTGCCTTTGAAATGTCATATATGTTCAGGTTATAAATTGAGTTTGCGTAAAGCAACATAATACCGCTGTTAACGTCTAGGTCATAAATATAACGAATATATCAATCTCAAAAGTCCAGGTTTATCCAGAAGTGAGACTTAAGAACTAAAGCAGACGGCAAAATTCCCATTTGCTGCTGACTTAGTTTTCGCGCTGACGCAAAAGCGATTTGATCAATAAAGAGATTATTTTTCAGCACCTGAAAATCTTGATTGATATTGTACGACTACTGATGGTGAATAAGTCTGCATGTATATTTGTACCCATATTTACAGAATAATCAATTTATTATTATTATATATTCTATATATTATGTCGGCGACAAGCTATTTATAGTGTCCTCTTCGGTAAACCTTTGTGTGACCTATTGCTGACATAAAGTTTTTTACATTGGAATTGAATTGAATCGCTTTACATATCGTAAAATTATCTGAGTTGATCACTCCTGCCTTGGTCTCCACCCCTTCATTTTAAATAACACTACCAGTACATAATAATATTGTTAGCGAAGAAGGGATGGCTGCTTTGAGAGGCACAGTTGGCCGAATGGTTGGGGCGTTGGTCTTGGGATCAGGAGGTCCTGGGTTCGATTTCCCCCAGCGACATCTTGTGTGTTTTCCTTAAGCAAGAAAATTTACCCTAATCGCTTCACTTGATCAGGGCTTAAATGAGTACCTAAAAAGCGCTTTGAGGCTGTTCGTAGAATGGTGGAAAGCGCTATATAAATGCAATCTTTTTATCTTTAAGTGTATTACTTCGCAGAACGATGAAAGACATCGAAGATGGCGTGTTGACACATTAATAATATCATATCCTGATGGTATATAGTTGAATTTAGAGACTGGCCTTGTGAGCGTAGTGCTCGGCATGTCGCAGGTTGCAAAATGACAATGGATTGAATTATCTGGGGACCGTTATGGATTATTATCTGACTGGGAAATCTGTATAATCAGACTATTCAAGTACATTTATATGTGTGAGAAGAAATAACATAGCTTACTTATCCTCTGTCGTGTTCAGTTACACATAAAGCCAACACTTGGGAACTCCAAAGTTCTCTGTCTTGAGCTTTCTTTCTGACCTCACCCCACGTCCATCCCCTCTGCCTGATCTCTCTTTCCATTGCTCTTCGCCATCTTTCAATGGGATGGCCTCCCCCCTCTTTGACCCTGAGGTTTCCATCTCAGGGCAGTCTTTGGAAGTGCCTGAGGTTGCATTCTGAGGATGAGACCAAGCCATCTCCATCTCCTTTTTTAAACTGAAATGGATATTTAATTTTTTTCCATTCCGGCCTTCGTGAGGAGGTCCTCGCTTGTAATTTTGTTTGGCCAAAATATCTTGAAGATTTTTCTTGAACATTTGCTTTGGAAGACCTCAAGTTTCTGTGTAGTTTTCCATGATTCAGCTCCATATAGCAAAACTGACAGAACATTACACTTGAAGACTCTTAGTTTCATTTTTGTAGATATTTGATTTGACTTCCAGAATCTTTCGAGTATTCCAAAGCTTTTTCTAGCTTTTATAAGTGTTTCATTTATTTCACTTAGGGCGGTTCCATTTTGGGAGATTTTGGTGTCTAAATATGTAAAATCTTGCATATCCTCTACATCTGGTCCGTCAATTTCAATGGTTTCTGTTTGGTTACTTTTCATTCTCATTGTTTTAGTTTTGCCGGCGTCTATTTTTAGGCATTGTTTTTGAGCATTCCGTGACAGTTCCTTGGGATTTGTTTTACAGATACACAAATTTCTGTGATATAACAATATCATCTGCATGATCCAGATCTTGGAGAATTTCTGTAAATGTTCACGGAATTCCTGTTTTCCCCTTATCAACAGATTTTTTTTCATTATCCAGTCTATGGCTTGAAGGAACAGGAATGGTGACAAAATGCAGCCTTGTTTTATACCTGTGTTTATCCTAAAACAGTCACAGAGTTTAGATCTAGTCTTGAGTCTTAATATCTGTTCGCTAAAAGAACGCTATTCATGGCGTTTCTTCAGCTTCCCTTATAATTAGCTCAATAATTTTGGAATCTAAAAATTGAACTTCTTTGGTAGAATTAAATTGTCGTTTAGATAATGTCAATGTTGAAATATTACTAATGTTTGAAGTCAATCTAAAAATAAAAATGACGTGTATTTATCTGATATTGAAATTGAAGAAAGTGAGATAGAAAAAAAACTACGTGATCTAATAAACAAAGTCAATGGGTCCTGACGGGCTTCATCCATTTCTTCTAAAAATGTTATCTGCTGAAATAAATTATCCACTTTCAATCATTTTCATGAAATCGCTCCAGTCAGAATATGTGGCAAATGATTGGAAACTGGCTAATATTACCGCCGTATTTAAAAAAGGCAACGAAAGTGATGTAGGAAATTGTCGATCAATAGGTTTAACTTCCATCATCTGTAAGGTATTTGAATCTGTCATAAAGGATCAAATTATGTTTTTTCTTGAATCTAATGATTTGTTAACATGTTGTCAACATGGTTTTCACAAAAACAGATCTTGTGCAACTCAATTATTGGAAATGATGGAAGATTTTACCAAACTTGTGGATCTTAAAAAATGTATCGCTGTTGTATACTTGGATCTTAGAAAGGCGTTTGATTATGTGCCGTATGCCGTACTATAGACTTCTTATTAAATTACAATCCTATGCATGACAGGTCATGTTCTTAATTGGATAAAAGCGTTTCTGGCAAATCACAAACAGAGAGTTATTGTAAACGGTGAAGGCTCTGAGTACATTGATGTAGTGAGTGGCGTGCTTCAGGGGAGTTTGATAGGTCCTTTGTTATTCATTCCTTATATCAATTATTTACCCAATATGCTATATTCAACATGTAAAATAGTTAATGATGATACTAAGATTTATTCATCGACAGATGATGCCCATATTTTACAATATGATCTGTATTACTTGTTCAACTGGTCTAAGACATGGCAAGTGGATTTCAATGTTTCAAAGTGCTAGGTTCTACATATTGGAAAAAATAACCCCTTGTATAATTATTATATGGGCAGAGAGGGAAATGAAAAATTGTCTGTCTGTAATTCTGGAAAAGGATCTTGGTGTTATCTTTGATAATAATCTCCCATTTTACACACATATTCATGATTGTACAAATAGAGCAAACAAATTACTTGGTATTACCTATAGATGTTTTACCTATATGGACACAGCCATGTTTGGAAATTTGTACAAACCTTTGATTAGAACTGTATTAGAATATGGAAATACTATAGATGAAGAAAATGTTCAAAGAAAAGTATACATTGGTATCAGAAATTCAAGACTTAACATACTAAAATGGATTAAAATACCTAAAATTAAGGCAAAAACACAAGGAAAACGGGAAATAGGTGTATACCTAAAAAAAAGTTCCTTACGATCAGTAACTTGCTTCCTTAAGAGTGCGCACAGCGGACACTGATAGGTTCAATTAGGTCACGGAGCGAAGCACATGTTGCCCGTCTCGCTCCAATGATGATTTTTTGTTACTTGAAAGCCCGTTTACCACGTTAAAAAAATAAAATTATGATTCTATCACTCTGACTACAGGAATGTATATTTATTATACCAATTATTGCATACGCAGCAAAGAAATAATGAAATTATTTTTTCAAAATGAAAAAGAAATAGGTCTGGATCTAGGTCTACAGGTCTTTTAAACGAAATTTTTTTTTTTTTTTTTTGATCAAATAATGAGAAATAAGGAAATCTGGTCAGATCTTGACATAAAAAGACTATGCTGAGTTCAAAAAATGATATTAGTTTTTCTCTACAATCAATGGTCACTTCGCAATGGCCAGTTAAAAAATTTCCGAAGTCAAGCCTATGACGACACGCAGGAGGTGGGCGAGACGGTCGTGAGATGCGATCACGCATCATCTGGGTCGTTCTCTGTCGGTTCCATCCCTATAGGTATTAACCAAACAATCCTATAAAATAGGGACGAATGACTTGTACCGATCAGCATAAGCAGTAAGGATTTTCTAAGGGCGGATGGTTGGCTTTAATAGAGGAATACTTGTACTTATCCGTACCTATGGGGAATTCGGCAGTCAGTTGCTGAAATTGGGTTTCTGTATGTTTTCGCCTCAACATTTTCTTAAAATCTGAAATCCAAGATATGAAAGAAAGGTCTTCTTTTATTAAGAAGTTGAATAGTTTCTTTTATCCAACACAAGATTGTTATCTTAGGTTTTGGCTAGCATATATGGCTGTGGGGCTCCCCTCAATGACAACATATTATTTTTATGAGCATATTTTGCCTTTACCATAATCATGATTTTGAAGAGTGCTAAGTTTATGTTGTGAGTACAAATGATTACATTTATGGATGAAGTGATGAATTTCATCTCTCCACTGTTGTATGTGTGTTATGCTAAAATGATAGTTATTATAGTTGTAGAGGCAGTTGTACTGGACACCTATTACTATTAGTAACATTATGGAGTGCTATCTTATAGTTACAGGAAAGGATCACTTGATTTCTACACTATGATTCAAATTCATTATTATGAAGTGATAATATTATTTATTAGATCTACTAAACATTTGATCTGGACACATTTTTTTTCAAATTAGAGGCAATACTGATTGATGTAATGTATGTTTAATATACTTGTTAGAGCAATTTAATATTTCTATATATTCTACACGTATATATATACATATATTATATTATTAAAATTGAAAACTGAAAACATGAAAAAAAATAAAAGTTAATCCTGTATGTATGAAAATTTTGATTGCTCCTGTGTTGCGATGATCTTGATACATGTTTTAGAAAGATAAAAATACTCACAATTTCTCTTCCTTGTGGTCAGCTTACATTGTCATTTGAAATCATTTGCATACAATTCCATCATTGAATAAAAATCTGTTTAATAATGAGATGAGCCATGTTCATACGTCCCCAACTTCCAGCCCCTCTTCTGTCAAATGTACTAATTAAAGTGAGTTTGTAATATAATAAATCTTTTGCATTGCTGGTTATTTGATGTCAACTTTGCATGAGGTCTGCAAAAAGCCTTGTTAGGGAAATTGGAATGCCATGTAAGACAAGTTAAAATTATTTTTAAAAAAAAGAAAAAAGAAAAAGAAAAAACTTAACAAAACAGTGGAGCAAACAGGGTTGTGAGAGTAATTACATTAAATTACAAATGAAGAGCATCTCCAAAATTCATTTAATACGTTTATGATGAAAAATTTATTCTTGTCTTTAGTGACCTACAAGTATGTAAAATAATGACTCAAGAAAATGTGAACCAAATGTACTTACAAGACTCCAATAATTTCTACGTGTTGACTTTTCTAACAGTAGTAACAGTCCCCAAATTGTGGAACTTGGTCAACAATGTGTGGATTCTAGATTTAGCTGCTGCCTTCTCTGCCAAAAATTGCTCTCAAAATGTTCTCCTTGTATTATGGATGAAGGAGCTCGTGCTTGCAAAATCTTTTGAACTAGTGAAGGTTTTTTTTTAATAAAAGGCATACATCTAGTGAATTTTTGTTTTATTTTTAAGCATTTCTTTCTTTCCTTTCTCTTCTTCTTTTTCTTTAAACGACCCCTTTCCAATGGTAATAGTGATACCAAATAGTAAATAGGCTTGAAGTAGGCGTTGGACGTGAGCTCACCCTCACTTCAGAAGAGCGTTTCGGTATAGGTACTACGAATAGCTATATTCCCTTGAGAGCTATTCGTAGTAGTACTAGGAATAGACACTTCGTTTTGAAAAAAGATCAATCAATATTCAATAAATTTGGTGGGTGGATTTGCCATTGCCCACGGAATTAATTGAATAAATTATTTATTCAGCTAGTCATGCAAAATTTTATAAAATTTAAGTTCATCTCATGGAATCTATAGAGCATTTAGCATGTCCAGGTTTTTTTTTTTGTGGTATTTGAATATCATGAATTTTTAAAAAGTTAACACCTGTATTATGTGTTAGTCACTAAACAGATTATGACATTGTTGGAAATAGGTTGTTGACAGACTGCAATAATATGGCTCACAGTTCTATGAGTCACTCTAAATGATGTGTGTTCTAAAACATGTATGTGATTGTGATTAGTGCAAGGAGCATAATAATAATATTCATCCTAGACTTATCGACAAATGTGAATTAGCAGTATACATGTCATAATTCATATTTCTACTCATTTATTTACACATATGGATGTGTCATCTCAACATGTACAGAACTTAAGTTTGATGGTGGAATCTGTCCAATTAATGTCTAGAACTATGTAGGCTGACTAGAATTGTAGAAAAATGGAAGTAAAATTTCATTTTGTATTTATTGTTTATAGGACATAATAATAATAACAAGACCGTACCAGTATGCTTATGAAACACATTTTATTAGAAATCAGAAATGAATAAAGTATCATCCCCATTGGCCAAAATTACTGGATTGTGATAAAACTGTAAAATATAAATTAGAATATTTGAACCTAAAATATGCATGGACAATATCCATGATGATCAATGTGACTTAAGAAACAAAATTCTCAAAAGGATAAAATATTAACTTTTTCCCACAATTCATTAATTCAACAAGTAAGTGGGAAATGTTTTGAAAGACTCAAATAATTTTTGTCTAAAACTTAACAGATGACAAATTGATGTCAGAGCGATTTACTTTGTCATTGATTCGTTTGATTTCCAAATAATGAATGTGATCAGTTCAGACGGATACATACCAGGTATTTTCAATAAATTTTAAACGTGCTTTCGTTACAGTGGAAACTTTCATAATTCAAATTGCCTGGAAATGGGCCGAAACTTTGAATCATGAGACTTTCAATTAAAACAAGAGATATTATTAGAGGTCTATGAGTAACAAAATTATTGTCACTCCCAGTCCCAGGATAGACTATGATACCAGAAAGCTTACCCAAATCTAGATTTACTTAAACAAAGAGCCCTAGGCAGAACACTTTCTTAATTTTTGTCTCTCACTCCCATCATATCCACCATATATTGTCTCACTCCTTGCTCCTTTCCATCACCCCTTTCATGTGCTTGCAGCTGACTTCACTTTACAGATTGGTTGGCTATATATCAAGACTTATTATGACAATGATATTCATAGGTTCCTCAATCACTGCCACGTTAGCGCCTGGCAGATGGCACGGTCGGCTCTAGGCTTACCTCAGGCACTACCACTTTCTCTCTTGCATTGTGATTGACACTTCTTGGGCATGCTACCTTTGTTGAGTCAGTGGTTAGCATTCTTTCAGGGGTGGCGAGAGGCAAAAAAAAAATTCTTTTTCATTACCGTTTGTGGTGTCAGCTTAAAATTATGAAAATTTTCATGACTTCCAATAAAGAGTTTGAACGTATCAAGGCCAAAGAAGAGAAAAAAGCCTCAAATCGTGAATACTTCGATTTATGAAAAATTTGAATAATCGGACTTGGGCTTTGGAGGTTTCCACTGTATCTCAAGAGATCAATTTCTTGGAATAAAAATTATGATAATCAGATTATCAACATTCATATTTACATCTTTAAATAATATATCATTAAAGCCTTAATAAAAATTTATAATAATGGTATACACTTGCACAGAACAAAGACCCACTAAAACTTTTTAATGAGACAGGCAATTTCAAGCTTTCCTGAAAAATGTAAGTAGTTCCTTCTCACCAATTATACAACATATGCAACATGATGATTGTAATGTTAACAAAGCACACGTTTAATGACATCAACTTACTCAACAAAATTGAGTGTAATTCTCAAACACTTCCATACAAATAGACAGTTTTCAATGTGCTATACCTGAGTAGTTAACATATCCAATTTAAATTCAAATTCATTATTTCTCTCCATACGTCTGGCTCCTGTGCGTTTTCATCACATGCCAAAATGTTTCCATTTGAACTAATAACTTAAAGGTTTAATATTAATATGTAGGGGGGAATAAAAAGACTACACAAACATTGCTCCCCATGGGGAAAAAAAACACTGAAACAAAAAAGATACATAACAAAATATATTTTTAAAAAAAGAACGACATCAAAAGACACCAAGCCTACACAGTCAAGACAATGAAATATGAAAAACATCTAATATCATATATTAAAATATCGTACCATTTAAAATAAGGACAGAAATAAGGCCGTTAACATAGCAAAAGCGTTTTTACGCATATGCGCATATTCTGAGTGGTAAGATGCATCGTCTGTTCCAGATGATAGGGCTTTCACAGCAAACACTTTTCCAAGCATGTCATCATGCCTTGCCAAGTAGAGGTACCGGTAGATATCTAGTCCACGTGTAGTGTTGCTTATATGTCTACACACCACTGTGTTGAACACAGTTCATGAAAGACATATGTTGATTGTAGTTTTCATTGTGGAAAGCCTTTGCAGACGCGGTAATGCCATTGCGTG
This sequence comes from Goniobranchus coi, assembly GCA_025762795.1. Lineage (NCBI taxonomy): Eukaryota > Metazoa > Mollusca > Gastropoda > Nudibranchia > Chromodorididae > Goniobranchus > Goniobranchus coi. The sequence continues at coordinate 9,101 of JAOXJN010032242.1, forward strand.
CTCTGTTTTGATTTAATTTTTCATGATAATTATATTCTTAATTATTATTAAAAATCGATTTCTGCTCGGATCTTGCCTAAATTTGTGGTCCCTGGATTAAAAAATTACATCAGATTTGAGTATTGGCCTTGGAAAGTAAGGTCAAGCTATGCCCAGTGACATCACACATCCGATCTTCAATGCGTCCTCGCCCGAACTCAACTCACTCGGATGTCGCGACTGCCAAAAAACGCGAAAAAGGATTAGATCTTCATTCTTTCAAAAAGGAGCCTCGCATACGAAAGCTTTTGGAAGGTTTTGTACGCGCTGCGAAGTTTTTTTTTCTTGTGTGGCAAGAGGCAATATATAAAGGAATTCTGCTTTCGCTTTTTCTGCCTGAGGGCGTGAACATAGCAAAAGCGTTTTTTCGTCTCCGCGCAGATCCGAGGACGCTTTGGAGATCTGATGTATGCTTTATCTATTTCCTGTATCACCAAGCGACGGTCTGAAAAGGTTTAAAGGGAGCGCTGACATTTATGATTCACATGTTCATGCTAATTCATCGGCATCATTTTCCCTTCTTCATCTCAGCAAGAAACATTTTAGAATTTTATCAGATGCCATAATGTTGATGTCTCTGTCTTAAATACAAAACCCAACGCATTTCTTAAATATCCAATGAGAAAATATGCTGACAGGGTACACCAATTTTTAAGACAACTTCAAGTGATTTTAATAATTCTACAGAGCATTACATGTATTATGTTTTGAGTAAATATTAATACGATGTCTTGTTTGGTTTAATTACTTGTATGATTTACATTGAAATTTAATGATAGAGGGCAATTGATTTATATACCGCATAATATACATTGGGATTGTATCGGGTTGAGTTGTTTTTTTTACACCTTTATAATATTTTATATAATATTAGCATGACTGATCCGTTTGAAGTGTTATGAAAAGCATCATCCAACACGACCACTGTGTACAAACAGTTTTGACTGACGTTTTGAATTCTGACCTATGTACAAACAGTTTTGACTGAAATATTGAATTCTGACCTATGTACAAACAGTTTTGACTGAAATATTGAATTCTGACCTATGTACAAACAGTTTTGACTGACGTTTTGAATTCTGACCTATGTACAAACAGTTTTGACTGACGTTTTGAATTCTGACCTATGTACAAACAGTTTTGACTGAC
>JAOXJN010033353.1:0-15022 GCA_025762795.1 Goniobranchus coi
ATTTCCAACAAGCTTGTTTTGCCTGAACATTGCCAATTTCCATCAAGCTTGTTTTGCCTGAACATTGCCAATTTCCAACAAGCTTGTTTTCCTGAACATTGCCAATTTCCAACAAGCTTGTTTTCCTGAACATTGCCAATTTCCAACAAGCTTGTTTTGCCTGAACATTGCCAATTTCCATCAAGCTTGTTTTGCCTGAACATTGCCAATTTCCATCAAGCTTGTAATTAGTCAACTATGTTTAACCTGGCTCTTGTTTTACAAAAACTGATAGAACCGTTTTGAAAATGTTTGTACCTATGTCTACAAGATATCAATATAATTTCTGAGAATTTATTAAATCAAGATATTTTTTGTCCCTATTTCCTATTGGCTCAAAGGCCAGTTCGCTTGGCATTTGATCTCTCAGCTGGCATGAAAGTGGATGAGCGACGCTTTGCTCTCATTGTCAAGTACAAGGCGGCCTGTGACGCATCAGGCAAGATGCTGGTAAGACCAAATTCCTCAATGAATACATTATGAAGATGTTTCCATTATGCTTCTTCCTCTGTGGATTTCTAGTGACATACCTAGGGGGAGATGAGAAAGCAAAGGCCCACCACAACTGTAAACGTACACCAAGAAATAGGGCACTCAAGTATCACCTTGACCTTGCTTGTAAGATCCATCCCGCTTGTCTTGCCTACGTCTTTCAGACCTGCTGCTCTTTGCTGCTCTCTATTTCTTCATGTATACTAGCATGTCATTTGACATTTGCTGTGGGTGCTGAGATGACATGGCAGAGGGGCAGACAGCCCTAAAAGACCCAAAAAATAAACAAACAAATATGCGAAGCACCAAGCCAAGGGATCTTATTTTTGCAAGTGTTGTCATTAAGGAAATATAATCCAATTTATTACTTGCTAGTTTGATCTTGTTCCTTTTGATATAAGATGCATCCTATTAATTTTGTAATTTTTTATTTGTTTTTTTTTTTTTTTAAAGATAAATTGAGACTGACAATTCACAAAGCAGAATTGATATGATCCATTTATGAAGGAAATGTGTAAATGTTTTCTGCAACAAATTAGAATAGAGCGAAAGTAGCATGCTTTTCTTATCTTACAAGAAATATAACATATTATGTTGTCACACAAGGGGCTGTGCGTAGGGCTTCACCACTAATTAATTGTCTCCCTTTTGCGGCGCTGTGCCTACGGCGGCGGGCGATGGGTTTTCAGACAAAAACCAAAAGCCCAATTTCCCATCAAGGATGAATAGACAAGCAATTTCTTTGTGCTCTTAATATGTCAAAGAATCTGTCCTAGTCAAGAAATATCACCTCATTGTTGCCTTCTATTAGCCAGTAATATTCTCTACGCATTACTTTAAGTAAAGGCTGTACATTTAATCAGCTGAACAGTAATAAAAACATAATGTTATAGCAATACAAATTCAAATATATAGCAACACAAATTTAGATATATAGCAACACACATTTAAATATACAGCAACACACATTTAAAGATATAGCAACACACATTTGAATATATAGCAACACACATTTAAATATATAACAACACATTTAAATATATAGCAACACGCATTTGAATATATAACAACACACATTTAAATATATAGCAACACACATTAGTAGTATAGTATGTCGTTTTCAACCACTTTTTGCCGGAGTCATGCCGGAGTCGGAAGTGACGTCACAGATCGGAAGTGGGCGTGGTCCAAGATGGCGGATACGAAGTGACGTCATCAAAGATGGCGGCGCACATGTCAGACCGGAAGTGCCGCCATTTGAAAATGGCTGCCGGAAACAAGATGGCGGACAGCAACAAACATGGAGGACCAGAACCAACATGGTGGACGGGAACCAAGATGGCGATAGCCATAGTTTTGTGTGAAATGCAAGATTGTATGTTGAGAAGGTTTGCTTCTCTTATTGCCATTCATGGTGCTTGATTTTTTGCCCCAAAAAGATTGGAGCTTTTTTATTTTTTTTATTTCTTCTTCTTATTTTTTTTTTATTTTTTTTTATTTTTTTTTTTTTTTAATTATTCAGTTCAACAACAACAAGAAAAAGGAAACAGTTCTCAAATTTCAAGACCAATGTACACAACAATAAGATTTTTTCTCCGATTTAAGGATAAAATCTTTTAGTTTATTTTCTTGCCTTGGCAGCCATTCATTGCAAAGATAGTCCTCGTTGAAGAACTCAGCAATTTCATCATAGTCTGTATCCTCTGGAAGGTTTAAGAGCCACTCAGTAATAACGGTGTCGTGGTCTATCATGCAGATTAAGTCAGGCCAGCAGGTATCCAATCTTTCCTCGTCCGTCATCATAATGCAGACGTCGTGCTGTAGCTGGCTGGGATGATCGATTGTGCAACCATTACATTTTGTTGCTACAACATCAGGTAGTTTGTCCTCACAAACTTTGGCGTATTCCATGATAAGAATATTGTCGAAGATTTGCCTTCTTAGATCTTGAATTTGAAACATGCTTGATAAGACTAGATCTAGTAGATCTATGCTAGATCGAGATAGATTCTAGGTCTTGACTCTATCGAGAAGTAGAAGGAAATGAAAACAAGGAACCAATCAACACTTATGACGTCACAGTGCTACCATTCACCATTAGTGCTTCTTGACGTGAAAGAAACGGGAAGCAACATTTTTTTTTTCTTCCAAACTTTAATAACTTTAACGAATGAGTGGGGGAAAATCACTCCAGGATATGAGCAAATTTCAATTGAATGAAATTATAAACAAATTCATCATTTAATCTCGTGTCTTCACTGAATTGATTAACAATATCGTCCATATTCATACCCCGACATCTAAAATACAAATAAAAAAGACAATAATGGCCACAGACCCTTGACCAGAGACCTTGAAGTTGATAAGGGTTATGTCGAATGTTTTCCGATTTCCCTTTTAAAAAGAATTCTAATTCGGGAGGCGGTGTCCTTCCATAAGAATCAAAGTATTCACTGTTTTTACGATCTAAATATAAAGCAACCCAATGCTCTCCAGGCTGTGAGCTGACAGCTGTGTTGAAGATGTAGGCTCCAGGAAAAACGACGGTGTCAGAGGAAGGTATAACATCAATTGGAAAAATGCCTCCCAACATCCTTGAAATATAGGGGTCGGATTCCATAACTAGCACTAGTTCCACGGTGTTCATGTTTTACGTTATGCGCTATAATCAAAGAGAACAGTTCGATTCTTGCTGATTTCGATCAAGTTGTCAAACTCAGCATAAGCGACCACGTTAATAGTATTGGGTAAAGCAGTGGCGAAGTGAATTTCTATACGCACATTTCCGTGCTTCACTAATTGAACTCTAGACGATCCATTGTCTAAATCAGGTGTTAAGTCAAAGGCGAATAAAGTATAACCCAAAGGATAATCGCTAAAGCTGACATCATTTCCCTCGTCTTGACCAAGCTTGCCTAAACTCCCAAAAAGGCTCTGGTAGCTCCTGACATATTGTCCTTCCCCGAAGGATGGTTGAAAAGGTTTGCTTGGCACTTGTTGTCCATCAACGTAGAGTGACACAAAATTTATGTCGTAGTTTTGAAAGTTGAAAGGATTTTTAGTGAAATTTCCATTGTACGCATCATTGTCGACGCAACCAATAACGAGTCGCTTGGGTAGTTGACCCAAAAACAAATTCTCCTGATTGGCCGTCAAATTTCCTTTGGGTACCGAAAACACCTTAAGTTCGACTCGACGGATTGGATATTTAGCAGTGGCTTTATCTAGAGCTTTGATGTGAGCGAGGGAGACGACTGGATTAATTTTGAGTTTCCGAACGTACAGGGAAGCATCCGTGATCATAACTTTGCACTGCGTCTCCCCAGTCGGTGCCATCAATACAAAACTGTCTTTGCTACGCACCAATCTTATTTTTACGTTCACTCTGCTGAGGAGGTAGCGTTCCTGATGGAAAAGATCTGTATGAAGTCTTCCAAATAGATCTAATATTTTGCTTTTTCCAGTTCTCTGTCGTCTTTTTTCCCTGCCCGCGTTTGAACCGTCGCTTAAGTCCTCCAGGTGTCCCGCAGTGTCCTTATACCACATGGCCGCAGTGAGTTGAGACGTTTTTGCTTCACGTCCAAACGACAGTAGGGTTTCAATGTAAGCACGGTAAGGATAAGTGTTGGTTGAGGGTGTCACCAATTTCTCATTTAGGCTCATGTCTACTTGACTGAATAGAGAATGAAGCGTTAGATTAATGGGGGTTGCTTTGGAAGTCTCAGACAGAGCAGTTCCATCGTTATTGACGATTTTGGCTTTCACTTGAAGATAGGTGTGAAATAAATCGATGTAATCTTCCCCCGTCCCTGATATGTTGAATTCCAGAGGTCCATGATCGGTGATTGTGGCCAGTGGATGGTGTTCCACCCATTGGCCGTGCTGTGCGCTGGTTTGTGTAGTGGGTATGGCGAAGAGATCGAGTTCTTCATTGACGCATTCAGAGGAATGTTGGTGCATCAGAGACATCGTGTTCAACTGAAGATATCTTTTGGAAAAGGCGATGCTTTCAGTTTCTTAGTTTTTCTTCGAATGACGTTTTGCTTTAAGTACTTTTGTCTTTTATCTCGAATTCCAGGTGGTGGAGGCAGTGTTTTCCTACTTTTGCTTTTACGATGCGCAGCTTTTATCGGGGGAGGTTTTATCATTTCTTCAACTCCCTCAAGAGCTCTGCGCTTCAGACTTTGTTTAAGATTTTTCCCATTAGCGACGTCCTCGATGACTCGACTACCAGTGTTCAAGAGTTGTTTTCCAAGAGTCTTTGCACCTTTTAGTACTACAGGCGCGGCCATGCGACTCAGGCCACGAAACAGATTCCCAAGACCGTGACCGCGTTGGTAGCGCATTCCTTCGAAGGCTGGCAATCCATTGCCGGCTTGTTGCAAATAATATTTTTCGAACAGAGCGTTGTTGGGATAATAACGACAAGAATATTTATGTAACATATTCGTTACTAAATTCTTTGCCGTCTGAAATGCAGTGTCACGACCAATTTTCCTCGTTCAAATGGCACCTTCTCGCCCGTGTCTTTCTTTATATCGATTTCAACGGTGTTGAAGGATTTCTGAAGAAGAGGTAAGTATTGAACATTTTCATAAGCTTTCGTGATGACCTCACCGTCGTTACCCTGAACGGGGACGATGCGTAGTAAAGGCACTTCAACATCACCCACCACTCTCGGTTCAATTAAGCTACAGTAAACGTACAGGGAATAGAATCCTTGATGGACATCGACGACTCGTTCACCCACATGAAAACCATGTCCGAAATCGCTAGCTTTTAGACCCAATATCTGAGCCAAGGCTGGACTAAGAGTCAGTCGGGCTCTTGGATTAACTTTGATATTGACTTTTTGCGTTATGAGATCGAAATTGAAGTGAATCGATTCATTCGCTTTGGGTATTGCCTTGTTTAGATTTGTGATGGATTCGATCAACTGACTTGCATCTTTGTATTGACCTTCCTTTAGTTCGCTTTTATACACCGGGACGTCTTCGCTGGTTTGAATCAGAATCCAACCTTCGCTTTTTGCTACGTTATACCAAGTGTGGGGGTACTGAATCTCTGACAGACCGACCTCCCAAGGGCCTTGTTCCATGTTTATGGTTTTCGGTAGTTGGGTGATAAAATTGGCCAAGGTATTACCGGGAAAAAAGCGTTGAGAACTATTGCTCGGTAGCGTAAGATACATGGCTGCGTTTTATTTTTTTCTCTTTATAGTTGGGCTTGGTAAAAGATAGCCGAGACTGCTGCTGAGTAAACTCGTCCACAAATGTTTCAGTGGGTTATCGTTATCTCGTACTGCCAGCTGGTAAAGACTCGTCACGATTATGGCATAGATGATGATTACTTGAGTGAAATATACGATTTCAGATTTGGGAATGTCGGCACCACAAAGTCTCCAAGGTTTTGATCCAACGGTCTCCTCCTCTTCTTCAATGGACGGCGTGGAAGATGATGAAATATTCATCGTCTTCCCACCGCTCTGTCAGACAGTTGGAAAGTATTTGATGAAAATCCTGAATGAACGTTATCCTTTATAGAATTTCAAGAGGTGTTTCTTCAAAATCCAGCTATTGAACGTCGATGGATAGCCCTTCCATTTGACCAAAATTTCTTTTTGGCTTCCTCTCCTTCTCTCCTCCAAAATGCTCTCTATCTTATAAATGTTTGTATTCTTGATAACTTTTTGAAGTTCTCTGGCGTAGAACGATCCAGTCAATATTTCTCCACTATAATCCATCAACTCGTACCTCTTCGGTCGGGCATTTAAAACCTTGGAAACGGTAAACAGTTCTTCACTCCAATTTTGCAAATATCCCTTTTTAAAATTCCTCTTGGCTTTGCTTATTCGAACTCTGTCTCCTACTTTGAACAAATTTTCCTTATCTCCAGAGGAGGCTCGATTTTCGTAAAGCGTTAGCCATACTTTTTCTTGGTCAGAGTCATTCACAGCGATGGGTCGTGTTCCAATACTCCTGTGATAACTGTTGTTGTACGCTTTTAACAGATCATCGAGAACGTCCACGTATCTCACAGTGTCAGACTTTGTAAAATACCGCCACATGCGGCTCTTAAGAGTCCGATTAAATCTTTCGCATATTCCCGCTTTGATTTCTTCATTTTGGGTTGTAAAGAAGGCAATGTTTTGCTGTTTTAAAAAGTTTTGGAAAAGACGATTCGTGAATTCAGTGCCTTTATCCGTTTGTAGCACACGCGGTTTCCTTTTAGGAAGAATATGCTTTTCAAACGCGTCGATCAAGCTTTTCCCGGTTTTGTCTTTCAGAGGTACGGCCCAAGCAAATTTAGAAAATACGTCTATACAAGTGAGGAGGTATTTGTACCTCTCATTGTATTTGGCTAGCTTTGATAAATCCACGAGGTCCGCTTGCCATTGATCATCGATCCCTCCAACGATGACTTTGCTTCTTTCGAAACGACGAATGACCGGTTTGTGTAATGTGTAGACGTCTTGCTGTGCCAACCAGTCTTTCACTATCCTCTGAAGTTGGCCTGTCCTCCATTTCGTTTTGTTCTTATTGTGTTTCATTTTATAACCTCTGACTAGCGCATTAACGCCACCAAAACTTCCTACTTCTCCAGGTTTGTAGTATATATTGTGTAAGGCATTGTCCAAGTTTGATTCTTCCTTTTTTCTCGATGGAGCCATCAGTAAGGTGTCCAAATCACCCTTTTCCGTTTTCTATTAAATCTCGAGAGGATAGATGCTCCACTTTTCTTTTTTTTCTTTCCAGAAGAGGAATTATCTGTAGTCATCCAATGCCACTTTTCAGAATTACCTACTAGATCTTGAGGTATGTTGCTTTCACGCAAGCTTTGAGCAAATGCTTCCCATCCTTTAGGTACGTGTGATTTTCTTTTGCGTAACACGTCTTGGACCAGATCGTTTATATTCGTATTAGGCAAAAGTTGTCCTTTTATGATAACCTCGCCTCTTTCATTCCAACTGATGTTAGGGTTCCTTTTAAGTCTATCTAATAGCATATTCGCTTTGTTTCTCATTTTGATTGGTGCACTTTTTATAATTTCCTTTTCAAAGAAATCTTTCGTATTCGTATTATTTTCACTAGCATCATCATTTTTCTCAGAAGTACTGAATGCAGCAGTAGACGTCAAGGGAGCAGTAGTATTCACTACTCTGACGTGTGGGGGCTCGATCTTTTCTCGATAGGCTAGATAACGTTGCAGATTGTCGTTATAAAGTTTCACCTTGTCCGTATCGGCCAACTTTGGATCTTTTAGAGTGTCTTGCATTGCCTCTTCCTGACGCATTAAAGCTTCATCAACGATATTATCCTGTTTTCTTCCTTTTATCCGCTGTTCGTATAGAAGGTAATTTTGAAGACTTTCGAGTAAACGGGGCTCGACAAGAGCCATCTTTTTAAAGTGTGCCATTACTTGATCAATTCATTCACTAAGGGGGCCAGCACTTGCGTTGCTAGGGGGGCGATAAGCGCTGTAAGGAATCCGTTTCCCTTTTGTAGCACAATCTTTTTCTTGTCCTTGCTCGAAATATTCCGCGAGGCCAGTTTTCTGACGACTTCACGATATCGTTTTAACTTTGACAACTGCTGTACGCTCAGAGGTACGTTGCCTTTTAAGATATTTTTCGCACATTCGCAGAGACAAGTCATTAATTCACCATCGGCCTCCTTCATTATGGCACGTATCGTCTTCGGCTTGCCCGTTCCAAGTGCTCCAAGCACAAATGCGTTTTTTCTCATTCGTTTAGTAGACATGTTGCTCGTTGATGCGAATACCACCAAATGAAGCCATTACAAGCGTTATTTCTCCAGATATACGTACTGAGGTCCGGGTGGGAAGATGTTTGTTCGAAGTCTCATGTGTTCAGGGGTATCCTGTTTCAGATCAACCAATAAATAACCGTGCGGTTTGGCCGTGGCATCTTGGAAAGCCTTTTGAATATATTTGATATTTCCTGGGCGCATCTGCTTAGCTAAGTTGTTTATCTGAGACGTGTCTCGAGGATTTTTTAACAGTACTAGATAATGAGCATTCAGACTAATCGTTCTCTGTTCCTTATTTTTGCTGAATAGGTTCTGAACGATATATATCACACTAGTGTTCTTATGGTGACTGCCTTTCGTAAACAGACGCGTAACTCTTTGATCCGTTTCTGACATGAGATCGTCGATGATGATCAATTTTCTCACGTCATTGTTATGAGTATCAATATCATCATCAGGTAAACCTTCTGTCAGTTTTATACGTGAAGGGAAACGTTTGAAGACATCTTGCCACTCGCCATAACACCATATTATTTCTTCAGGTATGGGTAACATCACGTTTTCAATTTCTTTAAGGAAACGAAGAACAAATTGTGTCTTGCCGCTCATAGTCGGCCCAGCGACAATACTTGTGAAAGGATGTTTCCACCTTGGATCCATATTTATAATTAAATTTGGCAATGATAGAGGACTGTTCTTAATGTATATTCTCGTAACTAAAAAAAAATTTCAACATAACTCAAGAAAGGAAACAAATACCCAATTCGACAAATGAGAACCGGTTGGAGAAAATCACCAATACAAAAACAACAAACACTGTTGTTTCAATTTAAATCAGACGGCTAAAAACCACTAATCTGATGTACGTTTATTTAAGGGAGAAAATTGTTTTACAATAATATTATTATATTTAAAAAAAGGTCAAAATCATATTTAAGTAATGCACATTTAACGTTATAAAATAGTTAAGACTCTTTCAAATCAAACACATCATATTTGAATATATTATCATAATGCAATTAAGATGCTCGAAACAAGTAAGGTCGTTCATGGAGAAAATCAGTGAGTATTTTACATCACTCGCTTACAAGCCAGTCTTAGGAAATAAATAGACAGATTTCATTTAAATTTAATATGGTAAAATGAGTTATCAATCGAATATCAGTGATTTTTATATTTCCAAAGGGAGCGTTGATACTCCATCCTCAAGAACAATTCTTTTTGGGTAAAAATAACTTAATCCAGCCCGATCCTGAACATAAGTAAATATTTTGTTATCCCTCACTCTAAATCCCTGATTGGTCCCTTTCACAGATTTCTTTTCAGCTAATACTTTTAAATATTTTTCCTTTCTGAAGTCATTCTGAATTTTATTCATCCCCTTACAACTTATTTTATCCTTTGCACCGTAACAATAATAGGTCTTGCTACAACACGGCTTCGCCTTCCAGGGTACTCCTGCTCCTTTTTTCTCAACAAAGTCTTTTTTATGTTGTAAACAAGCCTCTGCGGGTAGCCATTCATCCCACTTCTCGAAAAATTCCTTTCTTTTGTCTGGTCGTACAGCCTCTTCGACGGTGGAAGTGGAAAGCGCAAGATAAGCGGAGTCTGTATCCATTTCTACGTACTGAAAATCTTGACGAGCCACGTATTTATCCAAAAAGTCATAATAAAACTCTAGCATTCTCAATTTCGCATATTGATATACAAAATAGCCTATCTGAATGGGCAGATCTAATTTGATGGTCTTCTTATTCATTTCCATTTCATAAAGATCATTGCCAAGAGTGTTGAGTCTCCTGAACGTTGTTTCATTTATCAGTTCTGAAGCTTTCCGATCATCATTCGTGAATTTCACATTTCTTTGAATTTCCTTGTTAGTCACAGTCTTTCCATACCCAGAATTTCCTAAGAGTTTCATCGTGTCAGCGATTACTTCCTGCTCTTTGTCTTCGTCGCCCAGCCGCCTAGCAGCCGACACACTATCAGCAAAAGCTTTGAAACAGGCTTCACGTTCATATTCTACCACTTGGTATATCTTTGAGACAACGAGTCCATGTTGTAAATACCATCTCAGTAATGGTGTTGCCAACAGAATTTTCTTCCCTGAAAAACTTCCAACAAGCATCCGACGGGGTTGAAGCAAGTATTTGTGTTCCTCGGCATTTTCCCGCATGTGCTCTCCTATGTCGTTTTTGGAGACGGATGTGTTTTTAAATATAGGTTGCATTTCTGCAAAGTGGTGTCTCAAATATTGGGGGACATAAATATCGCATTCTATCATACCAAACATAACTCCGTCACCAACACACTGCAGAATTTCACGCTCAGTCATACCTCTCCACCTATTCACTTTCTGACTCCTCCCAAAGAAGCTTTCTACAAAATCTTTAATGGTCTTATTAGTTTTTTTCAAGGTGAGCCATTCGCACTCCCACATTTCGATCAAGTTGTACCCCAGTTTCTTGATGTAAGTTGAATTATTGTCCGTTTCTTCCTTCAGCTCTCTCATAGACTTCCCTCTGACTTCGTTGACAGTTTTCCCTTTGTTCAACGCACAGTCATGGCCATGCCAAAAACATCCATGAAATTGATAGACTGTTTGGGTCTCTTTACTCCAACCATCTACGGGTAAATTTCGGGCACCTATCCTCTTTTCTGTGGCATTGAACTGATGGCGAATATCGATTCCTTGCTTAGCTCCTTCAAATTCTATCCATTCCATAGCCATACGCCCGTAACGATGTGAAGCTTCTGGTTTGAAGTCTGGTTCCTTTCTTCGTATGAACCAGCCCGTAGGCATGTCTTGCATTAGGCAATATAGATAAAGGGCATTGGCGTCAAAACCAAATATGCCGCGACATAATTTTGCTTCTCTACCGAGGTCTCGTTCGCGAAGTCTTGTCTGCTCAACTTCATGGTGTCGGTGAAATATTAAAGATGGACCACCAACGATATTGTCCTTGATAAGCCGGTGAAGATCCGCGTTTTTCTTATCTATGAGAGTAAAATATGTTTGTCTTGGCAGGGTTTTGAATAAATACTTCATTGTTAAGCCTGGAACGCTGATGCCATCCTTTAACATATCTATGCCTTTTTCTTTATAGAACTGGGACATCTTCTCTACAGCTTCTAGGAATGGCTGCACATCTCGATTGTTGTACCATATTAAGAAGTCCTTAAAAGTTGTCATGTTCTCCTCACGCCATACCACTCGTGCTTGGGACTGCGGGACGTTTTCTGGAGGCTTCCGGTTTCTGTTGGTATTGAGTTGTTTTCAGTTTGCAATTGAGCTGATGATGGTTCTTGTCTTCTTTTCTTTTAAAAGATTTTAAGCAATGTTCACAATGATAGGAACGTTCATTGTTGTGGACTAAACGAAGGTGTCTTAGTCGATTGCAAGATTTTGTGAATGTTTTGTCACATTCAGGACATGAAAAAGTTGATGTGCTTGATGACATTATCTGTAGAAAGTAATTGAAACAGAAAAAAAGAAATAAACTACACCATCGCATAAAATCTTGATATAAATAATTTCATTTCATTTAAAAATACTAAATAATATTAATGATATGTACACTTATTTATCATACGATCTCCTCGAAACACAAGGTTCTTGGCGCTTTTCAAACGCACTACCACACATCATAAAAGCTCACATCGACAAATTGGAAATTTAGAAAAAAAAAAAAAGAAAGAAGAAAAAGAAGAAACTTTTCATTTAAAAGAAAAAAATCAACCAAACGCAGAGAGAGATCTAGACATTTAATAAACCGAAAAAAAAAAATCAATGCTATGTTTTGATCACCGTTTAACACGTGACTGGTAGAAAGTCATTAAAAAGAAAAAATAAATAAAAAGAAGAAGAAATCTAGTACTGTTTTTTGTTCCATTGTAATATCTAGATTTGAATGAAAATAAATTTTGATAGATTCACCTGTAAGATGATTTGTTTCTCAAGGATGAAGACGAAGAGGTAGTTGATCTACTATAGACTTGACCAGCTTGATGACAATGTGATATGATATGATAATGCATCAAAAAGAGATTCAGAAACAGTATGACGTAGTCTTTGTTGTTAGGGATAAGATCTAGATATGGTTTGTTTTGTGTTAGAGATTTTTCTCCCACATCCTGTTACATTCATAAACGATAAAGTGTAATTTTAAAAATAAAATGATTAAGACTTACCTTTTAACAATCTGTCCTTCCTTTTATCGTTCAGGTCCGTAGTCATCAGAGATCCTTTGTGTGGAGTTAATCCTCCATCTTATCAATTCCAACCTCCGCGATTGGGAATTAGATAAACGACCGAAAAACGGTGTAGGCAGCACAAAAGATTTGTTCGTAGTTTCATCCTTAAACGTGGTATATCGGTAAATGTCTACACAATAGCACCCATTATCATACCACTCTATTGTGGCAAATATATCCTCGCCGAGAGGATATTTCATATTTTTGTTGGCTTTAAAATCACCCCTACAACGATTCGCCATCTTTTTTTTTTTTTTTTTTTTTTCCAAATATTGTTATTATTTCTGTCAGATAGAGGCTGGAAGAAAGACGAGACATAAAAACTTTTGATCGAGAGTATTGTTTTATTGCAAAACAAAAGGAAAGTGAATAAAATAGTTCCAGTCCGCCATGTTGGTTCCTGTCCGCCATCTTGTGCGCATTACGTCATTGTAACTACGCATAAAAGCAGCAATACTTTCCGTCGGCCATCTTGAAACTACGCAAAAACCGGCAGTACTTCCGGGCACAGCCATCTTGTAACGGTCAAACGTCATGTGATACACAACTTCCTGTTCGTCGGCCATCTTGAAACTACGCAAAAACCGGCAGTACTTCCGGGCACAGCCATCTTGTAACGGTCAAAAGTCATGTGATACGCAACTTCCTGTTCGTCGCCATCTTGAAACTACGCATAAACCGGCAGTACTTCCTCTCGTAACGGTCAAAAGTCATGTGATACACAAAAACCGGTCGGATATCCGGCCCGCAGCCATCTTGTAACGGTCCGAACCACGTGATACACAACTTCCTGGCAGCCATTTTCCATTTAAAGCCGCCATTGTACAATGGCGATCTACGAATGCCACCATCTTGGACGCTATCTCGAACTACGTAACATCCTGTCCGCCATCTTGTTTCCGTCTGCCATATTTAAATGGTGGCATATCCGGTTCGTCATGTGGTCGCCATCTTTGATGACGTCACGTCCAGGGCGCCATCTTGTTTCCGGCAGCCATTTTGAAATGGCAGCATTTCCGGTCTGACATGGGCGCCGCCATCTTGGAAGCCATCTTGATGACGTCACTTCCTGTCCGCCATCTTGTTTCCGGCAGCCATTTTAAAATGGCGGCACTTCCGGTCGACATAGGCGCCGCCATCTTTGATGACGTCACTTCCTGTCCGCCATCTTGTTTCCGGCAGCCATTTTAAAATGGCGGCACTTCCGGTCGACGTAGGCGCCGCCATCTTTGATGACGTCACTTCCTATCCGCCATCTTGGACCACGCCCACTTCCGGTCTGTGACGTCACTTCCGACTCCGGCATGACTCCGGCAAAAAGGGGTCGAAAACGACATACTATACTACTCATCATATTTGGTTGACGATAAGGAGTACATATTTGTAAAACGCTTCTCACTTTTCTAAGAACACTATCAATGTGCTTTACAATACTTTACCCCCCGAGGAGGCATACTCCATTGAGGGGAATACAGTAAAGAGTAGCACATTTAACGCAGCACTCATTTAACAAGAGTAGATTGAAAAATACGAGTAAGTTATCTTGTTAAGTGAAAAACATAATTCGTCCGTGGCGGGAATTGAACCCCGGACCTCCCGATCGCAAGACCGACGCCGTAACCAATTCCGACAAGAAAGCCTTCTCTTCCATCCAATTCATAGAAGTATTAGAATAAGTTAATATGAAATGAGGAAGCATGCGCTGGCAATGGGCAAAGCCTCTAGTCAAAATTGATGACAGAAAATGCAAGTTGGGCGAAGGTAACCTGCAACTGAATACCGCGAGAAGCCAGAACAGGAGAAGGATGGGATGGGCTTGGAGTAGATGGAGAGAAGAATTGGGGAATGAAAGGAAGATTAATATACGAGCAGCACAAGACTGGAGCATCCTGAGGTTGCAGCATGAAAGACAGATGTTTTTGTTTGTTTGGCATTTTAAGACACTTTTCAAGTCAATAATGTAATCTCATCGCCCATGGAACAAGTAAGGCGATAGGCTTGTTAACCGTAGGAGAGAGAATTAAAAATAGCGGAAAGGAATTGGAGAAGAGCTTGCCAACGAGGAATAGAAGCATTTGAAATAAACAATACCAATAATACATATGACAATAAACGTAACCCGATGGGCAGTTGATAGATTGAAACAAAAAAAACTTTCAAAGCAAAGAAAAAAACAACAACAAACAACTGTACAACAAAACAAAACCAAAATAACAATGACAAAGAAATTAAGACAACAAAATAAAAGACAAAATAACAAATCAACAATGGCTATCAACCCTCAGATAAACAGTCGACAATTTCAAACGTCCCGCCTTATGTGTGAAAGTAATCGCCTTATGTGTGAAAGTAATCGCCTTATGTATGATAGTAATCGCCTTATGTATAAAAGTAAACGGCACATCGGCGCTAGACCCTGATGATATCTAAAGTCATGCAATATACTTAAATGGAGGACGATCTCTTGA
>JAOXJN010033354.1:0-10281 GCA_025762795.1 Goniobranchus coi
ATCTATCTACATTTATAGATATATTATATAGCTCTGACTCTTCGGACATCTACCATGTTGATTGTTTTGCACTGCATAATCCTTGGCACATGCACAACATTATTCTTTTCTTTAATTTCTCCATCATCTTTTAGAGAGTTGATGTAATTTAAGTAATTTTTTAAAATTGCATTGATCTTACAAAATTAAACCTTGTCTTCATACTTATGAATTTTAAAAAATTGATTTAGAGAGTTTTAACCATTTCTGGTAAATACACTATGATGAATAGAAATACTGTACTGTACATATGGGGTAAGCTCTGTATCTTTTTATGAATGTTCTGTAAATCAGTAATTTAGGGACTCACATTATGATGTGTGCATTGTAAAAGTAATAGTAATAATATTATTATGAGGTAATAAACTGTGTGTTTGTTTAGCTGCATTGAATTTGATAAGTAGATAACTTTTATCATATATATTGGGTGAAATCAAAAAAGAACTCACCAAACATTGAACCTTAATTGCATCTATGTCCGTGAACAAATTTGCTTATACTATTTCCTATATATTATCAGTGTACTCTCCAAATTCTACATTACTACCTTTAATGTATTAAGAGATATGAATACATTACGAGAAGATGTCCAAAATAGAAATACTGAACTTTCCCTTCACTCAAGTGTCAAGTCAGTTTTCAACTTTGGCACCTGGCAAACGCTTCAAATTTTATGTCAATTAAAAAGATTGTTTCTGCAGGATATCTAAATCACCTCAACGGTTCACTCATCCACTATATACAGTTTCTTACAAAAGGAGGCGATAAACAATTCCATTCTCAACTTTTCAACTGATTGTAAGCCCTTTAATTATTAATCCTCAAGTTGTTTTTATTCAAATTCATAATTTATTTTGAATGTGGTGCTAAATTGACACTACTTTTCAAATCTAATTGATAAGGTGATTGGAAAACTCTAGATCTAAATCTACTGGTCGTGTTTCAGAAATAGATCTAGATAACTAGATCTGGCTTTAGATCTCGTTTTATGATGGTTTTCAGAACACCAGATAAAGGTGTTAATAACCTCTTTATAAGGAAAATGGTGGAGAGAAGCATGGTTCATTTGTGAACCTTGCCCAGAGGAATCTCTCATGCAAAAAATTCTTATCTTCTTGATTAAAATAATTTTAAATGACATCAGAAAAGCTATATCAATCTGAAAGAAGAAATTTAGACAGGTACCAGTAATTCAAGAAGAGGGCGGCTCAACTGATCATTTAAGACAGTAATCTGCAGTAAATAAAAAGAGTTCATTTTGCTTGATATTTGATTTTTTTTACCAGCTTCGCTAAAATGATTGTATTTATCAATCGATCCTTTGGATATTTGCACATGACATTTGGATTGAATTGTTCTAATGACCTGCTGAAGGATTATGTAAATAAATTAATGTCTACAGAGATATCAGCTTTTAAAGCTGGTCGTGTTTCTTTTTGGTTCACCCCATATAATTACATTGGCCTCGAATGTTCTCCATCTCTCTGAGACAGTTAGTACCTACATAAGTAAGTAGTTGAGTCTTAACATTAACAGGTCTACACTTGCTCCTTGGTACATTTTGGGAAGATAATTTTGTGACCTCATTGCTCAACAAACCAGCTTTAAAGACATCCATTGTTACTATGATACGAGACTCAGCAATTTTATGTTTAATAGTCAATGTTTTTGTGGCTTCAAGTTCATAATTTTATCGATACTGAGATATTGGCTTCTTGTTCTTATCTTCTCTATGAGATGTATGTTTTGTTTTGAAATAAATATTCTTATTATCTTTTCTATGAGATATGTGTTGTTTTTAAAGAAATATACATGGTGGGTTTTTTTCTATTCCCTGATAAATAGTTTGATTAACTGAAAATATAATTGGAGTAGAACAATCCATCATCAGGAAATTTTTAAAGATTTGGGTGATACTGTTTTCAAGTCTCTGCGTTCATGGCATTGTTCACTTCAGACATCAACGTAACTACCTCCATTTTCATGCATTAGTTCTAGTCCCTCAATGCAGTTTGCGCCAAGTATCTCCCTGTTTGGAGTCCATGCTTAGTGAATCATTTCTTTTATTGATTAATGTCTCCGACTGGCTTATTGAATCTGCATAGCCGCTTGCCTCACTTAATGATTAGCTTCAAAAGCCATTCTTACCCGATTGATATTCTTGACTGGTAGAGGCTTTCTTCCTAGCTTTTCTAAACCACTTACATGGCCCATCTTATTTAAGTTCATATGCCATATTTTGAGGACGGACTTCTCCCCAAGTCTCCCCTGTGTCATCTTCTCACCATGATAATTGACCACAAACATGAATCCACATAGGTGTACATTTGCTTTTTCGTGATGGTCTGCCAATTTTTATGTTTTTTTTTTATTTTTCTGGTACCTTTAGTTTCTCATTAAGCATCACTACAAAGAGAGGACGCCATGGTTCATTGATGACGTCCTTACTGAATTATGAATTATCTCATGCGCATGAAATGCATATCTACGAAATAAATCTTGGAAAAATTCTTTCTTTTTCACACAACCTGATGTCTGTACATTGGGCCATTTTCGATTTGGTTCGTTATCAGGGAAAAGAAAAAAAAACCTGTACATTGAGTATGCAAATTAGTTACCAGTATTTTTAAATGTGATTATCTTTTTTCATTAAGATGATTGTTATGTTCTGTCCTAAAGAAATTTTGGAAATCTTTGGTACCGTACCAGTATAGAAAGTTAAGTCCATTTTTCCCACAGAATGAATTATTCATTTATGTATGTTTAATTTTTGTCTTAACTTCTTTTCATTTTGTCTTTCGTTCATTCATATTCAATAATTCTTTTTCTCTGTCCATTCATTTGTCTATTTGTATAATTAATACTATTCATGTATACCTTTAGCATTGATTTATTTACAAGTAATACAAGTACAAGACAGATTTGGAATGATTGCCTTGTCCATCGGTTTTTACTATTTAGTTTTTTTATGGGTAAGAAATTGTTATTTTAGAAGAGGGGATTGTTGGGGCTTGGGTTTTTCTTTATGTTGTGGTAGGTTTGTTTCATACTCAGGTTTTTTTCAGTTGTTTGTTTTTGTTTGTGTTTGAATTGTTCAGCGTTTAACATTGTATGGGAGTAGTTATTTTTATGTAAACTTATGCTCATGAAATTCCTCTGAGATCTGCTTTACTATTAAAGAAAGATGTTTGTCAAGCTTATGGGCTGTTGTTGTTTTTCTATTAAGTAGTGAACTGAGAATGATTGAATGGAACTTGAAATTTCATTTGGAAAGTGTGAATGAAAGAAGGTGGTAGGCAATGAATGTTGATTGCTACTACATTTATTTGCATCTTCTGTGTGTAAGTTGCTTTTGATCATTTCAGCTCTATTCTATATTTTAAAAAAAAAACTATCATCTCCTTACCTATTATTATTATTCACATACACTACAATGTATTGAGGATCAATCTTTCACATTTACTGCATGTTATCAGATATTAGTGTACACTGGATGCTGTAGGCAAAATTCTACTGGAGAGGATATTAATTGATAATGTGCCAAATCTTTCCCTTTCTCAAGCTGGTGAAAAAAAAAAAAGACAAAAAAACAGACACATAAATTTTTGAAAAGTATATCAGTACCATCCGTGAAATGAAGAACTCCCGTATGCAAGAGGAGTGTTTCAAAATCTTTTTATTATCCTGAAAGTTGTGGTGTGTGTGAAATTTTGAATAACATGTCAAACATGGACTACTGAACTAAAAATGCCCGGCAGACTAATTCACTCGCTCCATGGCCACACTTGGGATCCAAATCAATACTTCATTCATGTCACTTTTGGTCAAGACTTCTCTATTTCTTTCTTCCATTAGAATCAACATGAATTAAGCTCTGGTATTCTTCCGAAGGAACCCTACATCCTTCCTCTTTCTAAATAAATGATATTGTTGGAGAAAATTCCCTTGGTACAGAGAGGTCAATTATACGATGTTGTCTCATAGTTTGCAGTTCTTGTCACATAAGTAATTAGAAAGTTGTTGGTTATTTTCTAAGGCAAAGAATTTCTTAAGAATTTCTTGATATTTTGTGTATAACAGAGACATGGTTCAAGTGTGAGGGTCAATCAAGACCATGTCCCTTCCACCCCAATACAAAATGAAATCGTTTCTTCATGTCGGACGCAGGGGTGGGGGAATTGCCTTCGTCTTTAAGTCATCGTTGTTGCTTATTTCAACACAGCAACTTAAAACACATACCTGTGAAACTGCAATACTGTCCATTAGAGCTAAAGATCACAGTATTAACCCTCTACTGCCCAAGCATAGAAAGCATGGGAGAAAAATTCTAAAATTTGGAGTTTGAGAACCTTTTGGATCACTATTGACAAAATGAAAAGTATTTTGTCAAAATAACCATTTGTTTTTGTTCTAGAAAATGTTGCACATCTACAACAATGGGCATTAATGAAATGGACCGCTATGTTGCAGATGTGCAACATTCTGAGCATCATCCATTAATATTATTGATGTAACTAATGTCATTATTAGGAATTATAATACACGATTTTATTTAAAATATTTACACATTTCCTCTTGAATAATGAGGTTGACTAATGTTTCTTTCTCATTCATTGCCATGGAATCGGGCAAAACAATTTTTGTCTTTGCTAAAGTACAGGAAAGTGGTCCAAGTACAGCCAATGCCACCATTTCCCTTACACCTCCCTCTTTTCGTACAATATTTTGACTAGTGTCCAAAGTTATCAAGATGTGTTTCTCTGCTGGGAATATTTCTCCGATGCTGAGTTTGTGGACACTTTGATGCAGGACCTATGCTTGGACGGGCCATCCTTTTCTTTTCAACCTGTTTTGTTTCCAGCCTTGCTTGAACGTCAACCAATGTTTCTCAGCGTCGGTTGAGATTACATGATACGATGAGGCCAAGCGTTGACGACTATCATGTTCATGGTGTAGTAAAAGATGCACATGTACCGTCTTTTGTATTGGATTTGGGAAATTGTACAGGGTGTCAGAGAGTCATAAAGGTCGATCCTGCTTATGTACTGATTGTATTCTTTGATGATTGTAGGACAAAACTGGCAATAATAATTTTCTTTTTTTCCATGTCTGAGTATCAATTAGCTTGCTCGATTACACTTGAAACAGCTCTGTATGTGATGAATTCCTTGAAATGTTCTACCTGGCTTTTCCAATTTATTGGGGCCTCCTCTTTTATTCCGAAAAAATGTAACGTCTGGTGCGATGAAGTCCCCCTTTGCCCAAAGGGGATTTTCCAAAATTCTATTCAATTAAATTTCTGAAAAGTCATTATCATCATCATTGTGTGTAATAGGCCTAGTTTGGTCCATTGACGCTTGCTTTCAACAAATATCAAGTAAAGTTTGATTGTCTGAACTGTCATTTTGCCGGTTTGAGGACTCGCAAATTTTTCAAATAGTGTAGTATGGCGAGATATTCTTCGTCCGATGAGCTTTCATCATCTTGAAATAACGCTCCAGATGCTTCATTTTTGCTTTGAGCAGACTTCACATAGAGAGAATTCAATTTCATCGCCACTGTCAGTGGTTGATATTCATCATCGATCAAGTTAAAATCACTTTCTTGTGCTGATTCGCCTTCTAGGAAAGCTTCAAAATGTAAGTCCATTCTGTAGATGACAGAAATTATCAAAAAGACTGAGAAAGTAATAGAAAAGGTCTGTAAACGAATGGTTGTGTCATAGTTTGAAAATTGGGTCGATAAGTCAAAAGTTGGCTGTTATAATATATGACATGCTTTCAATAAAAAAAAAAGATTGTCTGAGGCTTTTTAGTACTGTATTGAAATCTTAGGCTTCAAAACTAACTATGAGATCGAGTTATTGTCTATTTACCCACTGCGCATGTTAAAATACAATACTTACTAACGCTAAATTGTGTATAATGCATAAAATTATTTAAAGTGATAACTAAATTCAACATCTAAATCATGATCCCAAACATAATGGTGATGCCCAGAATGTTGCACATTTGCAACATTCAACTCCATTCCATTACTGCCCAATGTTGCAGATGTGCAACATGAAAATTTGACCCATTAAAAAAATTATGTAATTGATTTTTTCTGTTTTGATACCACTTGATAAATGAAATATAATACATTACCTAGTAGAAAATGCTAACAGAAGCAAAATAGCACTTACCTGTCCTTTGGTGTAGATAGAGTCATTATGAGTAGTTTTCAGCAATCACGTGAGAATATAAACAGCAACAAAGAGTAGGTCGTATTCGAATCATGTGTTGACAGAAAGTGGCCCGATGATTTTTTTGAGAAACAACTCCAGTAAGTAATTTCACAAAACCAAAAACAATCAGTTTTACGGATTTATTTCTCATTTTAAAAAATGACAAAACCATGTCGCAGATCTGCAACAGTGGGCAGTAGAGGGTTAAGAGACATATTAAAAATACCACACAAGATTTTATACAACTGCTGCGCGCAATGATTCAAAGTACGTGGGCTAAAATAATCTGGTCCAGCGGCTTTGCCCGGTTTGATTTTCTTAAGCGTTTTAAGAACATCCTCCTCCCGTATTTCAATCACTTCATTTACTATTTTAGAACGTTCAACCCAGACAGACTTTCTATCGCTTCTTTCCTGACTAAAACCATGACAGTCGAACTTCTCATAAAAGTCATTCAGCTCATTCGAATATTTCTCATCACCTTCCACACAGTTTCTCACACTACATTTGCGGCCACCCATCAAATTCATTCCCTCCCGCACACGCTTCATATCATTTTCAACAAAGTGTTGCTCTATCTTATTCTTATATTCTTCTTTTCCCTTTTTAATTACTGATTTCAGTTCTTTTTGCTCAGCCTTTATTTCTTCTTTGTTCTTGTTTTTATATGCAACTTTCTTTTTGTTAAGGACCGTTTTTATTTTTTTTTAGTAACCCAAGGTTTACATCCTCTTTCGAGGAGCTTGAATTCTTCATGATTCTTGGACTCTGATGCGAGGATTTTCTGAAGATACAGCCAAGCGACTTGGCATAAAAGAAACTACTTAATAAAAATCATAATATGGTCACAGGCTGCAATGTATAGCAAGATTTCCTGAACACACCATAAATGCATACGGAAATTTTCTTTTCTCCGCCACAGCTTCCTTCAAAATGCCCGCCATATTTTGTTAATTTATTAAAAGTCCTATTTGGATTAGAAATGTTGTTTTATATCCATTGACCATTTCTCTTATCATCAAGACAATTGAATTGTCTTCAATCTCTCATCGATCAAATTGACCCTTGAAAGCATCTTCAAAAAGGGCAGATAGACTATCCAAATCTTTGTTGTCTAGAGTCTGCTCTAGCTCCTACCATCTTACTTTCCATCTGTGTTGGTTTGTCAGTTAAAGACACAAGCATTTCTTCCTTAATTCCATTTCCTGTAGGGATCTCCATTATAGCTTTGAAATATCTATCCTAATCATCTTTGTGAAAAGTTTCGGCGTCCTCGGCTTAATGCATGTCTGCGGTTTTGTTTTGCTCCTGGGGTTGCCTACTATACTGTTTTGATGATCCTCATATTATAATTGTACATGTGCCAGGATCCAGGGCATTCCATAGGCTTCCGCAAGCATGACGTCAGGTAAAGCTGCGTCTAGAATGTCCGCGTACCGCTCGAGATTTATGTTGTTTTCCACCGAGCATGTACGAGTTACTGTTTGGGGGAGACATTTCCGTAAACCAGAGCGTTCTGTAATATGATCAATACATCTTAAATAGCTTATAAGGATGTAAAACATACCAAGTTTGATTAGTCTTTTATCAAATCTGCTTTCTGATATCATTATCTGCGTGTGCACTATTATTTTGACTTTCCAGGAAAGAGGTTGATGAAAGGTTACTATTGGAGAAACTTGATATTTATCTGCTTTTTGAACAAATTAATACAACAGAAAGTAGAGAAAATATAAGACATATCAGATGGATTTATGTCAACCATTGAAAAGCAGAGAGGAGGGGGATTCGCCGGGATGTTCACTAGTTAAGAGCAATCTATCCCACCAGAAAATTCTGGACAAGGGGATTTTAGAGGCCAGATAGACCATCTATTGAAGTCCAAACAGATGATGTTGTCAATATGAGGGTGTTTGATAATTTTGCATAATACAAAGCAGGCAAACTATTCCATTATGACCGGTGGGACAATCACGGAAACAACGCACGTGCCCAAAGTATATGTCTGTTCTTACAAAGTGACATAAGCTATGCAGTATTATACTTCCGGGATATATGAAGTGGGCCAAAAAGAAAAAAAAAAACCCACAACAACAAAAAAAAAACAAAAAAAAACAAAGGGCATAGGACTCTGGACGTAAATAAAACGTAAATTATCCAATACAAATTAGTGAAAATTTACAAATTTAAGAATAATTCAGCATTTCCTTACATATTGAATTTAACAAGAATCCATTGAGCAGTTTTTAAATAATCGACTTTCAATTAAAGGTGGTTTTAAAAATAAATATCGGAATGAAAATTAGTAAACATTCTTACTGTTTTGTCTTAATTCTTCAAGTGATCAGTTGAGCCCAGGTGTTGAGTAATAACACTTCTGGTTTTCTTCTTCCAGGACGGTATTGCTGACTGTATCTCGTATAAAATGACTTCTTGCCAGAACCGTTTCTTCTTGTCTTTCACCCCTGTCCTGTGAAAGGGGTGAGCCGATTTCTGTAAACTTTTTCTGATTGTTAATTCCAAATGGCATAGTCCATTGGATTGAAATGTGGGGATTAGGGTGGCCATTCATCCTTGGAATGAAAACGATGTTGTTGTCTCGTACGTAATAAATTGTTGCATTGCACCGTCTTGTTGAAACATAAAGTCTCCTCTAGACAAAGAGTTTGTGACAGCTTGGAAGTAACTTTTCACGACGCAGATTAATGAAATTTTCCTTTTTCTTCCTTCGATAAGCTTTTAGTCTAAATCTTTCTTTCATCACATAACTGTAACTGGTATTCAATTCACTGGCTATCTTGCGTGCTGATTTGTGGGTTCCAGGAATGTCCTCTTATGACTGAATAAAATCCTCTACATAGTCTATGTTGGCATTTGTTCTGGCTGACTTTGGTCTACCACTTTCTACTTTTCTGGCACCTGGCCCGATTTCTCGAATCTTCTCAATAAATTCATTTATGGAATTTTTGTTCCAGGTTTTGTTTGGGAGCTCTTGAATAATGTTTGAACCACCCAGCCTTTTTCTTTAAATAAAGTCGCTATTACGATTTTGTCTTCTCGGTTCAAAACCATCTTAATTCTTGGTCTAGATCCAGATCTAGAGCTATCTAAATCTAGAGTTTAGATCTAAAAGCTTTAGGTCTAGACAAACGATGTACGTACGATCTTTGAAGAATGTGATGAAATCACGTAGAACAATATCTTAAATCAAATTCACTTGTAAAGAATGGATTGGAACAACGGTAAACACTGTAAATAAATAGCAAGAAAACGCGATTTTAAATTTCAACAATTTAATAAAAATCAATAAATTTAAAGCCTATACTTTCTGTCAACACTTCTCGATACAATACGTTCAACGGAATTCTCAATGGTCTTCCTACCGTTTACTTTCGCACCACACATTTATAGTACTTTTAAAGAATTCTCTAGAATGGAAACATTGTGCATCTCACTTATTCGACAAAAAAGAATCTTCTAGAATATACAAGAATAGGAACATTATTGAAATATCTCATTCATTCGACAAAATAGAAAAAAAGTTATGCAAAGTTATGGTGCAAGATAGAAGGTTGAGACAGGTTAAAGAAGTAAAGTATTTGGGTACTATAATAAGTTCGGATGGAAGAAGCAGTGTAGAAATAAAGACAAGGATCATAAAAACAAAAGTTCAATTTCAAAAAATGAAGCAAATCATAACAAATAAAAAATGATCAATACGGACAAGGAAAAGAGTCTTTCAGTGCTACATTGAACCTATCCTTGCGTATGGGTGTGAAACATGGACCATCAATAAAAAGATGAAGGAGAGGCAAGAAGCAACGGAAATCTGGTTCTTGAGAAAAATGTCGAGAGTACCATGGACAATGAAAGAGATCAACGAAAATATTCTGAAACAAGCAGAAACAAGAAGGTCCTTGATGAAGAAAATAAGAAAAAGACAAGCAACATTTTTGGACATGTCATGAGAAGGGAAAAGATAGAACATCTGGTTACAACAGGAAAAATGACAGGAA
>JAOXJN010034464.1:0-10267 GCA_025762795.1 Goniobranchus coi
GGCCAAGAGTCTTGGCAAAAACTTGTTGTTTTCTTTATTTTAGTTTTACAATTTTTTAATTTAATGTCTTAGTAAGTGGGATTTTCTGGACCCATATACATAGGTACACTTTAAAATATTTCTCATTTGTACCTTTTTGTGTACTTATATGTATAACATTCAATCAAATAATGTGCCAGGCTTTCAAAATAGATGAGCTTTTTTAAGTTTCTGTCACATTTTACCATGAAAGTAGCATGTTATTGATGACCTCCAGGTTTTTAATCTGAATTTTTTTTTTTAATCCTTGATTCCAGTTTGTTTGTATATATTATGTTATACACCTTTTAATTTTTAGGAATGCAATAATTACTTTATTCTTTATATGGACAACTTGCTGGCTCTTACAGGCATTAAAAAAATTGTAGTGATCTGCAGGCAAATATGAATTGGTCTGCTTGCACCCATATTACTATATGTGTAATCTTTTAAACTTTCAACACATTCAACTTTTTTTCTTTTTACAAAATTCCTTGAGCCTTAAAAAGTCATTGTTTACATTCGTGTATATGTTGCAAATTTCATACAAAGAAATCTATCAAATCTCAGATGATTTAATCTCTGCTGTCAATAACTGTTAATTGTAGTATTTGCTTTTATGTTTTATTTTTCAGGCCTCTAATGATTCAAACACAGAAACTAACAAGTCTTGCATTTGCCTTACATGATGGGAGATACAAAAAAGAATCTGAGCTATCAAATGATCAGAAAGCGCAATCAGTGAAGTAAGTC
The DNA here is from genome assembly GCA_025762795.1 of Goniobranchus coi. NCBI lineage: Eukaryota > Metazoa > Mollusca > Gastropoda > Nudibranchia > Chromodorididae > Goniobranchus > Goniobranchus coi. Next base: position 772 of record JAOXJN010034464.1, read on the forward strand.
AACCTCACACTCTTTTGATGAATGCCTATCTAATTTTTAAAAATCTTTTTTGACGAATGTAATTTTCAAATACTAGACATCAATTCCTTAATATTGCTTTGACTTTTCATGGATTTGGTCATTAAGTCAAAGACTTGTTAGAAATAATTGAGCATACCTAACTAAAGACACTGTTTAAAAGAACATACATTTTTCTTGCATATATCAAAATAGGTAACAGTGAGTTAGGCATTTATCGAATGAGCATGATTTTAAGATTCTTAGTGAAACCCATTACCTTCAAATTCAATTGTAGGCACTGACATGGTGGAAAGTAGAACAGTCTTTTTAGGAGACGCTGGTTCATAAAGTTTTACCCATAAGAGTAGTATTTCCCATGCTCCCTGATATCATAAGCCTTTACCCGTGAGAGTAGTACTTCCCATGCTCATGACGGATTAATAACAAATCATACAATAAATACTTTGACCATGTAATCAGAATACTTTTGGAAGGTTATTTTGATGAAGCAATATTAGTCATTTTGACTAGGGACCAAGCAAATATTGTATTCAATCCAATTTTGTGGTCCTGGATCTGTTCATTAATCCAAGGGCCTCATTTGATGCGATTTCATTCTTTTCTTTCGTAGTAAAATTGACTGAAAGATGTATGCTCTTAGGCAGAAAATCCATAAAAAAAAACAAACAAGCATACTGCAAGAAGACCTTGAAAAAAAGCTTGCCTTTTTGATCTTCCATTTTGTCTACTTAACTTTCTTTGACATACAATATTTGACTGAAATAAAAATGTATGTGGTCAATTAAACTTGAAACCAGTTTTAAATCTCAAGACTACTTGTGAGATGTTTATCAAACAGAACTTACAATTATTGTGATCTGATGATTACATAAATGCAAGTTAATGTTAAGGTTCTCATCACATTCTAGATCCAAACTATCATTGGACAATGATCAATCGCCACGATGCTTGCCTATTGTGTAAATTTAAGCTTCAGTATTTTGATCAGAGGCAAGGATAAAGACAAATGACAAATCAAACTTCTTTTGATTTGCTTTACAATACAATTTCACAATCAAATCATCATCAGCTTTGTGAAGATTTGCTGTCATAAAGAGAGTTCAATTAAATAAGTGTAGTCTACAGTCATCTTACTGGTAGCTTCCACTTTGTTAAAGAAGTATAACATGACCGAAATAAACTCTGATAGCATATATGACATTTTTTGTTTCAATTTTAGATGACAAGTTGATTCAAAGACAATAAAATGGAAACAGGTATCAAGTTAGCATTGTTATTTTTATTCTGTTTTGTTTACATTTTGATATCTTTTTTTTTTTATTTTTGCAGGAAGCTTCCAAGTCTCTTGCAATACCTGAGCTTTATGTTTTATTTTCACGGCATTATGGTGGGACCCCTTGCTTTCTATAATGACTACATTGCATTTATTGATGGAACAAATTTCACAAAGAGTGGAGTTTCTTCAGTAAGTTTTTAGGTTGCCTTTCAAAGACTATTTTTTGTTTTAGAAAATGTAGATTGTAACCTTTCCCATAAAGTTCTGTTTTCAAAGGCTTTTTTTTTTTTAGTACTGGTGTTAATTCCATCAAATCTACTTTTCTCTTTTATTTCAGAATTCTCGAAGAAAGCCTTTGGATGATGTTAATGTAAGCCCAACCTTTTGATTTTATGATAAAATTTCCACCAGTTATTTGCTATTTAGTGCACTAGTCATTTGTTCTTATTAATTTTAGGTTAGATGTCTGTAATGCTTCTTTTTTTTTATGGAAATAGGAGTCATTTCTTTCAAAAACTCTAAAACTGCAAATATTGGTACACTGCATAATTGCTGTCCCCTTGTTCTCATTATCTACAGAGTCCATTTCTATATCAAAACAAACACTTTTTGTGTCCGAAATTATACATGCGGCACTGAAAGGAGAGAAATTTTTTGGATCCCATATGATGAATTTGATACTTTTGGTCCTGTATCATGAATTTGATACTTAAAAAGGAAAGACTCTTTTTGTTCCATAATATGAATTTGATACTTAAAAAAATTTTTTTTTTTTTTTTTTGTCCCATAGTATGAATTTGATACTAAGATAGGAGAGATTTTTTGGGTCCTATGTTATGAATTTGATATTTTTATAACAGATATTAAGCTTAAAATAACCTGATATGTGTGTAAACTAGTAATGGGTGGTATAGTAATATCAATTTCGATATGATTTAGATATTTTTTGTGTCGATAATTCAACATTCAGATCAAAAAGAGTCTTCAAGACTTATTGTGGAGCAATCATTGGAATGGAACTCCTCTTTGCTAGTGAACATTATTGACTATGTGAAGGCATTTAGTAGCATCGACAGAGGGACACTTTGGAAAATGAGGCATTATGGAATACCCCAGAAGATAGTCAGCTTAGTCGAGGAAATGTACAAAAATATCACGTGCAGGGTTTTAATTGAAGGACAGCTCACAGAGAGTTTCAAGATCAATACAGGGGTTTGACAAGGCTGCCTTTTGTCACCATTCTTATTCATCCTAGTGATAGACTGACTCATGAAGACTGGTAGTGGGAGAAGAAAGGGAATCCAGTGGACTCTCTTGCAGCAGCTCAACGATCTGAATTTTGCAGATGACATTGTCACCTTTTCACACAGTCAACAGCAGCTCCAGTCTAAGACCACTATGTTGGAAAATCTTGCATCATCTATAGGACTGCGGATACATCTACGAAAATCAAAAGTCCTCCGAGTATGTACCTCTAATAAAGAACAAATCAAAGTTAAGGATCAAGAACATGAAGAAGTCAACACTTTCACATGCCTGGGAAGTATTACAGATGATTTAGGAGGAGCAGATGTGGATAGAAAGGCTAGAATATTCAAGGCTAAGAATGCATTCAATTCCTAGGGAAAGGTTTGGAAAGATAGAACAAAATTAACATAGACCAAATGTCAGCTTTTCTACTAAAGCGTAAAATCAATGTTGTTCTATAGATGTGAGACAGCCATAGAAGCAAACAAAATCACAGCTGGAATGAGCACCAGAAACCAGGACCGGAATGAGTGGAGAGCAGCGCTGTCATTAGTGGCTCATACCCTGGCATAGGGTGAAGAGATGTTTATGATGATGATGGCAAAATTTTAGCCAATATATCCAAAGTTGTCATCAAATATCGATATGTTTTGATATGCATCAAGTCTTGTTGACTTCTGAAGCTTTTTTGCCTGTAGTGTGAGTAAGCATTGTTTAAGACAATAGAGGCCTGGCCTTTTTATAGCAATGTCCACTTATACAGCATAATTCTAAGAATGGGAAGTTTTTCGTACAAGTAGTAGGAAAACAAAACCATTTTTATTCTCTGTCTCAAGTTTCTTTGTTACATTTGTAGTTTCAATTTTCCCTGTAGTAGGCTCATTCCTCGAAATGCGCTGTTTGGAAATATTGAAATATTTTTCTAGCTGAATCAATAGGATATCAATGTTTAAATTGCATCATAGTCAGAAGGTGTTGAGCTTAAAGAAACTTACAATTTAGAATTGTGAGATAATGAAGATTACATACAAAAGTCCTCATCTTTATACCAAAGTACATCCCAATGACTAACTAGATGAAAGCACATGTAACAAGAGATAACTAGCATGATTCACAAAGTAAAATTTGTTTTCAATATTGGTCACATGTGATGTGAATCATTTATTATCTATCTATTCATAAAATTTAAATATCAAAAAGTTTCTTTGTAGGCTACAATGCGATGATGAATTTTTAACGTTATGCTATCAAAACAATTGACATTTGAAATACAATCTTTTTCAGTCCTGCTTATTTGACCATATCATAATTTGTCTTAAATTAATTTTCATCCTTCTTCACACAGAAAGTTGTTCTTCGAAAATTGGTAATTGCTTCTGCCTGTTGTGCTGGCATGATGATCCTTCCAGGCCTCTTCTTTCCTCCAGAAAAATTGAACAGTAAGAATGTTTCCATTGTTTATTTATCGGAAGAGAAAGTTTATTAAAGAAAAAAAGAAAACAAACAAAGAACCCTAACCCAATCCTCCTTTCATCAATTTTTGCATTCCTTCCATATGTGAAACTTGAATGAATGTCCTATCAGCTTGTAATAACGTAACATCTAACACTCCAGATTAAGGATTGAAAAGCTGGAATCGCTCTGCAAAGCTTTTTGAACAGAGAATAGGTTGTTTCCAAGTAAATTGGTTTCAAGGGAAGTATTTGACTATTTTAATTAAGTAACTGGTGGAAGTGTGAACGTTTTATCTTTCCATTGATTGGTTTGAATTTTTTTTTTCTTTTAGTCATTCAATTGTGCAGATCTGTGCTCAACTCTAACAAAATCAGTTTCTCCAGAAATTTTAAATATTGAATAGGAGTGTTTAATTCTAAACTGTTTTCTTTTTTGTGATTTAAAAAAAAAATGAAGTATTGTTTATAAACTCTGCCAAGCATTGAAATTGCAAGCTCAACTGGAGGAAAATTTAGAAATAAAGTTTCAAATTGAGCTTTAATACTGGCATTGATAAATGTACTGATTTTGGCTTTCGGCATAGAGGTATATAGTTGGTTTGAAAACAATAATATGTAAGAGTAGAAAGTCTTTTTATTCTCCATTTTGAATGCTAAGCATCATCATTGTAATTATTATTTTCCCTCTTCATTTCTTCCCATCTTTTCTATCAACCATGTTTCACTTTTGTTGTGATTTTTAAAAATTGAATATTTTATGTAGTTATTGCTTCTAAAACTTGAGAATTTGCTTTTATTTGGGATTTAGTGTTTATTTCAGTATATCTATATCTCCATATTTAGTCCTTTATCATCTAGAATTTGCGATCTAACAGACTCGAGCTATATGTGAAAATCTCTAGCTATTAGAAATTTTTATACATATTTTTTTCCCATTATGGTTAGATCTATATCTTGATATCTAATCCTTTAGCCTCTAAGATATTAGGCTTATCAGACAAGGTCTCTAGAACTCCCTAGTTGTCAGTTTTTCATACAATTACTTCTTTTTTCATTGTTAATAAGAACTAAATCTATTTGTAACTTTCTGCTTGTTAGTTTGAAAGGGTCCTAAATATTGCCTGACCTTAATTATCTAATGTGGAGTCTAAGCTTGTATATACCTTGGATTACCCATGGGCCTAAAACTAAACCTCTTTTTTTTTTTTTTTTTAAAGGAGAAATTTCATAAAGCACAATATCCATTTAATGTGCTCAAAGTGCTTTACAAGGGGTCTCCAACCAACAGCAACACATAACATGAAGGACGAGACAGGCCTCCTGTTAGGCAAAAATGATCATTTTTTCAGACAGGGACAAAGCAGTTAACAACCAGGTACTCATTTTACACCTGAATGTGGTGAGAAAATGTGATTCAAACCCACGACCCGCCGCACAAAAAGGCAGCATGGGAGAGATGAGGATGATTGACATGAAGAATTCCCAGTCTAAGTCAACAGCCATCGAAGAAAAAGATAAAAGTGATCGATCATAAAATGACTATAAATGTGGTGCAAGTTTAGTGCTTTACACAGCTTCATGAATCGTTTTTTTCCCAATTTCCCAGTGCCTCCTTAATGTTTCCCTTTTTTCCCTCTCTGCACGCGCACCCACACTCTTTTTTTTTTTTTTTTTGCGGTTGGGTAGTGGGCATAAATAGGGGTGGGCTTTTTTCTTTAAAAATATGTTTAGCCTTTTGTCTTCTTTATTTCCCTCTCTTTGAAAAGCTCCTGAATTCTACAATATGAATTTTGTGCATAGACTTTTCTTTCTACTTGGAGTCATGACATTTGCTCGATTCAAGTACTATTTTGCTTGGATTTTAGGTGAGTCTTCACTTTCAATTATCTTTAGCTCAAAAGATATCGATGTTCAAGATCAATTCTACAATTTTATTATCCCAAAATTATCTCCCAGCAAAATAAATCCTAATTAATTTCAGTTGTAAGTTATCACAAAGCTTCAGGAAACATTTCAATTTACCATTAGTTTTCGTACTTGTTGGTATGAAGATGTAATTTTAGTACCCATTCTTTGATTTAAACAAGAATAGATAACTTTTGACTTAAACTTAGGCCTCTTTGATCCAAAGGGCTTTTAATGGTAATCATAGTCCATCAAAATGTTATGGTAATCTTTACAAGCTTCATTTGTTTTTGTTTTTTTTGCAGCTGATGCGTTAAACAATGCAGCAGGGTTTGGTTTCAGTGGCTATGATGCAGACGGTAATGCTAAATGGGATCTAACCGACAATGTGGATATTGCTGGAGTTGAGGTGAATCTCCTCTTCATTGTATAGATATCAGTGATGACAGAGTTCTGAAAATTTCTTTGTCTGAGAATTGCGGAAAATTTCCAGATCAGAAATTGAAATTTGACATAAGATTTGGAAATAAGTGTTCATTCCGGAATTAGCCTAAAAAAAATGGTTATTGGTTGGAAGAAGTGGACCCAAATATCGCTTTCACAATATTTTTTTTTCACTCATTGTTGTTGTCTTCAGCCCAATAAATATATTATGATATGCAGTAAATATCGACGATATTCGATCTCAAAAATTATTATCTTTTGGGCGAGGTTGAGTGGAGATGAAAATACATTATGCTTTTTGCTTGGCTTTGTAAAGTTTACAGAGAGCTCATCCTACACCATAGCATATAAACAAATTTCAACACATGCAGTGAAGGCCCTATCTATAACCCTTACTGTGTTCAATAAGCAAGGCGTTAAAAGTTGCAGGCTCAGGGCAAGAAGCCTGGTCGATAAAAGTCCTTGGTAACGGACCCATCCATAGGAAACAGTTTTATTTTCCTCCTTTTGGAAGAGCTGTTAAGGTGGCCGCCATTGTTCTTTTTCGGACATGAAACCATTTTAGAGTCTAATGAAATCCAGAAAGAGTGAGGTTACCTATTGCATGCTAGTTTAAGGTAACAGTTTCCGAGGAAGAGAAGTATATTCATGTGAAACAAAGGATGGCATTGATTTAACACTGATCTTGAATTCCATGGGCATCACCATTTTTGAAAATATGAAAGCAAAGCTCCAAGCTACAGAACATGGATAGGGTAGCTTACCAATGCCAAGCACCTTTGCCTGTGAGTACAAAGCGGTTTGCATGGGGAACAGGTTGTCATATCATGAGCTTGGTTGATGGGAGGCAAAACTCTTAAGCCTAATCCATTAGTATCTGAAAAATAAATACCAGTAATTGAAAAAAAAAACCAACCCAAGAAGCCCTGTTGCAGCGCTGCATGTCTAATCTAGATCTAGATAAATTCTATAACTACCTGGAGGTATATCTAGATTATATTTCCAGATTCCAGATCTGGCTGGATCAGACTTAGAGCTAGATGTAGATAGCTATAGAGGCATTTACATGTATTAAGAACTTGATTTGATACATGCAGGTGGGGCTTGATAACACACAGGTCGATGTGTGTGTCTGGGACTTGACTATGAACACATGTCTCGCTCGGCAGCCTTGTCTGCATTGCATGGCGATTATCTGAATGTTCCTCTCTGTGGTCTCAGTTAAATGGAAAATATTGTTTTGTAGATTTGTCCTTATCTTAATGAAAACAATTTTCAACAGACATTCCTCAGAATGAGAGCTTTTATTTGATACTTAATTTACCAAGAATGGTTGTCTATGAGTGGACGGGTTTTGCGACAGACAGACAGACATGAAGAAAATTTATGATAGATCCTTTTTCTAGTGGCAAAATCCCTTTTTGTTTTCTTGACTTCATGCAAATGCGAAGGACATCTATGTCTAATTCTAGATATATATCTAGATCCAAGTTGTTGGAGCATACTTATATACAATAAGTATGTCTTCGTGGCATTGAATGAGGAAGTGAGGAATAGTAGACTTATTTTAAGAGTAATGCAGAATTAGATTACCAGTAAGTTCCTTGAGTATCGATTTTGCAGCTTTATAATGATTTGATATTAGTTTTCTTGGGGAATTTGGTCTATAGGACTACATTGTTTAAACTATTTGTTTAGATCGAGATCACCAAATTACCTTCAAAGTTATTTCCTCTAATGTCCATGTCTTTTCTATTCTTGAAAAATTTTGCTTTGCTTTTTATTTTCAGCTTTCTACTAGCTTAAAAGTCAATGTGGAAAGTTGGAACAAAAAGACAACTGTATGGCTTAGGCGAGTTGTGTATGATCGTGCGGCCTATAATAATACCATGGCTGTTTTTGCAACATCTGCCTTCTGGCATGGATTTTACCCAGGGTATTACCTCACCTTTGGCACTGGTGCTGCCATGACCCTTGTTGCTCGCAAGGTATGTATAATTTCTCTCTGCATCTCTTTTTGTTTACAGCTCAATACTATTGTGTAAAGATCTTTGACATTGTAGTCAATGGCAGAATTAAGCAGACGTAGAAGAAATGAACACACATTTCAGACATCTCACCTCAAAATATCAAAACAAGAAAAAAAATTCATGTAAAGCCCCTCCCCACCTGTGAGGGGAAGGAGGTGGTTGGATGTGATCTCAAAAGCAATATCTCCTTAAAGAACACTAGAGGTCGTAAAAGGTAAACAGGAGGGTGATTGCCTAAATCATTATCTGTACAGTTTGAGAATCTCCGCACTTTTACAATGGAGTTTTCTCTCCTTTATAGTTATTACAAACTGTGATATGTACAAACAGGCAATAAGAATCAAGAGGCTTGAAAGTGTCATTCTCATTTCTTAAGTGGACAAGCCGGTCAGAAAATAATCAACTTAGAAGAACACCTTTTGCAGACAAAGGATATGATGGTATTAAAACTGAAATCACAAGAAAAATAGCTTCCATGGAAGTAGCCACCCTTTCTGAATTAAATAAAGAAAAGAAAGCAAATATCATTCCCATTTCAAAGTCAAAACTAATGATGTTTTTCCTTCTTTCTATTTTTTTTGTAGGGACATATTTTGTTTTCTTTTGAATCATTTTTTGAATTTAGGTTACAAATTATATTATTCAAATACATTAAAATGCTGTGAAATGATATATAAAAAACATTAAACATGTTAGGAATAATCACAGGAGAAAATGCAAAACAAAAAGAAAAGCCTATTGAAGTATTATTACCCTTGGTCAGAGTCTCCTGAGTTGAACCAAATTTTGTGAATATGTCTTAAAGAGATTTTGAAATGCTACTACTACTGGATCTACAACATATTTTACAAAAGAATTTCTTTTTAGAAAATACCTGAAAGCTGGGAGGAAGTATATGAATTTCTTAATGCTGTTTTTCCATATTTAATTTGATAGTTTTGAGTTTGGAAGAGATTGAAAGTTTCATTGGAAATAGCCTCAGTTAAAGAAGTCATGTTCAGTGTGTACAGTTTATCCCTCTCAGTGATACTTTAGTTTGCTGTTTGTGCCTAGTGATTGTCATTGAATTCAATTTTCTAATGATGTGAATTTCATTTCTGCAGCAAGTTTCAGTGAAC
>JAOXJN010035574.1:0-10253 GCA_025762795.1 Goniobranchus coi
GAGAGAGGAGTCGGAATGATATTGGATAAGGAAAAGGCAAAGGCAATAAAAGGTTACTGGGCAGTATCAGATCGGATGCTTCTTGTGAAAATGGAAGGAAATGCAAATTTTTACTTAAATTTGTGTTTATTTAATATACTTACCATAACCTCAAGATAGCTAACTATTGGCTAGTCCATTAGTCTAATCGCCAAAATAAACAACAAAACTTCGGCCCTCATCGGACCTCCGGACATATACGAAGATATGCGCATGCGTATAGGAGCGCGCCAAAGTGAAATGCAATCATTCTTTTATTGGCGATCGTCCACACTAGACGTGTTTTAGTCTTCATCGCTGTGTTTTCTTTGGATTACATTTTCTTACATCTTTCTCTAATCGAACTCAATTTAATTCGTCTCTGAAGCGTACAAGTATATGATTTTGTACGTTCGTACTTCCATTCAGTGGATTTATCTTCAGCACGGGGACTTCGTTACACCGGCTGTGTTGACCTTGCATGGCTGAAAAGGACCGGTCATTTCAGTGAAATTCACGTGCCGCATCGACTTTCGGTGAGACTGTTCCTCGTTACTTTTTTTTCACTCTAGTTTCTAGAGCTAAACGTCGACTTTATTTATCTAGATTACATTTGGCTGGATTTTTTGCTTTTCCTTTGCCGCATCTATTATATATTGGTATTCGCATTAGTATTTTATACTAGTGCTGCCCCATTCTGCCAAGATATCTAGATAGACGTTCTAGCCTAAGAGGCCTAGTTAACTTTGTAGTTTCCTGCGGTAACCCATCTTGGGATCCGACACTGTTAGCCTTTACGGCCTTTCCATTTCTTTCCTACTTAGCCCAGCAGTTGCATAGACCTTAGTCTCTTAGACTTAGACCTATTATCCTCACACCATGAGTAATGTGTTCCCTTCTCCTAGGGCCCACCCTAGGTCCTTCTCTCCGGTATCGGACCCTGATCAATCACCCCGCAAGTCGCAACCTTCCCGCCCGGCCCCTCCGATGGACCTTAACGCTCCCGGGCCTAGCGCCATTCCTTTGCCTGTTGCGAATTCCAGTAGTAGTGGGATACGGGACCAACCATGCCCCATCCTACAGGGAAATCCCCCTTCTACTGGTTCGGTAGGACCAGGACCTCAGGATACTCCTCCGGCCCAGTCCTCCTCCGGTCCCGGCCCTATAATCCCATGACGTGGTGGCCCCATATTCTACCCCCCATGAACTTGTCTATTCCACAGGCAGCGGATTGCTTACCCGGACAGTTGTACCCAATGCAACAAGCTGGGGCCTTTGGCCATCCTGTGCTGGCTCGGCCTAAGCAAGGATTGCTGACCACTACCGTGTCGCAGCCTAGTAAGTCGACACGCATAGGTGGTGGACAGCACCAGCAACAGCTCTCCACATCTGTGCAGCGCGCGCCGTCAGTCGCAGTTGAGAGCGAAGGGACAGGACTGGGCCATTACCAGCTTTCTTCTGGCCGTATCCCTCGGGGCCACGGCCAGATGACCCACCCTAGAAACTACTTCCCTGCGCCTCCCTCCCCGTCCGCAGACTACGGAGGCCAGTCAGAAGTCAGTTGCCCTGGTAGTGGAACCCTCATCCAGGATCCCTATCTCCCAAGGCCCTCGTCTCCCTCTCTCTCCCAATTCACTGATTCGGGCGAAAGGGAAGATATGGAAGAGGACAGGCCTGAGGCCGAACTCTACGGCCACAGAGACCTCATGAGGGCCACCCTCAAAACTGCCGAGTCTATTTACCCAGATCTCCTCACGGACAGAAACAAGTCACGGAAGAAACGCTCCACGGGGGGTTTCTGGGGTAAGGCCTCCAACAGCAAACAAGATGCCACCCAGTCCTGTTTCAAACGTTCCACCATGGTGAAGGAGTGTGTGGAAATTGCGTTTGACAATGCCACAGAGCACAGGTTCGGTGTTGTCAGATCCAACAAAAACACTCCCCTTCCCTCTAAGAGGTGTAGGTATGCCCCATTCCTGGAAGATGAGGGCCTCCAACTGTCTTATGCTACGCAGAACACTGTTCAGAATTTGCGTACAAAAGGGCACACTTATAAGGAACAATCAGAGGAACAGCGTAGAATGTTGTACCATGAGGTCCTCGCCAGAAGGTCCCTCAATGCGACATCATTCGCGGACTCAGCCGTCTCCCTGCTATACACCATGCTAGTGGACAGGGATGAGGATGGCCAGTGCTCATGGAAGCAGGACGTGGACATTAACTCATACGTTCAAACCCTGCAAGCCCTCCATGAGTCGCAAGAACACCAGGCAGACCTCGCAGCCCACCAGCTGGCCACCAACATCCTGGACAGACGTCAGAGAGTAGTTCTACCGAACAATTTCCTACCAGATCATGTAGCAGACACGCTGATGAAATCGCCCATGGACCCCTCGCGCCTTTTCTCAGAGTCAGCCATGGAGAAGGCCCTGAAAGACGCCGAGTCGGCTGCTAGCTCCAGACATAACCTGAAACAGGCCATCTTATTCACTAAGGAAAGATATGCGGGACGCGCACCCCAGTCAGGCCCGTCCCAGTCCACTAAACACCACAATCAGCATCATCAGCAAAGAAAGTTTAGCGCGAGCCCTTCTTACAACAACACGCGCCAATCTACAAACCGTGGGTCGAAAGGAAAGAATCAACGATGTAATTTTCCCCAGGCCCAGGCTCCTCAGAGCCAGCAATGACATCCGATCACGTCCCCCTGCCTCCGCCTACAGCTAGAAGAATTGCAAAAGATAGGAGCCTCGCTGTGGGTGCAGGAAATCATCAGGGTTGGATTCAGGCTCCTTTGGCTTGTTACCAAACCTCCCCTGCAAAGAGAACCTCGGTCCTTTCCACGAACCCTCTCTCGAGAGGAGAGAGTTGTGATGGACAACGAAATCCGGGTTTTGCTCGAGAAAGGAACAATACAGCCTGTTCGGAACCAGCTAACTCCAGGTTTCTACAGCAGGCTATTTACCATACCAAAACGTACCGGAGGATATCGCCCCATCTTGGATCTCTCCCCCCTCAACAAGCACCTGAAACACGTGGACTTCAGGATGGATTCAGCGGACACTATCCGCAGGGCTGTCCTCACCGGCGAATGGGCTGTCTCCTTGGATTTGACGGATGCCTTCTTCCATGTAAAAATTTTTCCAAGGGACAGGAAGTGGCTCCGGTTCTCATGGAGAGACCGTTCCTACCAATACAAAGTCCTTCCCTTTGGTCTCAGTCAGTCCCCATGGGTCTTCACCAGAGTAGTCATGGACTTACTTGTTTTTTGCAGAGCCCAAGGTCTCAGACTTCACACATACTTGGACGACTGGCTCCTTCTCTCCTCCTCAAAGGAGGAATGCAGCTCCCACCTCCAATTTCTCCTTTCCCTGTCATACAAGGTGGGGTTCTCTATCAACCTGGAGAAATCGGAACTCCAGCCCTCCCAAACCTTCACCTACCTAGGCATGTCATTCAACACCACAGCAGGCACCATCTGCCCCAGCCGCTTGAGGCTTGCAGATCTCTCGGCCCAGCTAGATCTGTACGGGTCCCAAAAGACAGCCTCTGCACGGACGCTTTCATCCATCCTCGGCAAGATGGAGTCGATGGCAAACCTCCTTCCTCTGGGAAGAGTACACAAACGTCCCCTCCAAAGATATCTATCTCAGAGGTTCTCCCAAGCAAAGGACAAATGGGAAAAATCCATTGCCTTACAGCCCTGGTTTCCACAAGTGACAGCTCATTGGAGGAACAAAACAACGCTGAACTCATCAGTCCCAATACAACTAGAGGAGCCAAAGACTACAATGTTCACAGATGCCTCGCGGAAAGGGTGGGGAGCCCACATGGACCACAGAACGACGAGCGGAAAGTGGCCTCGTCAAATGCAAACATGTCATATCAACAGACTGGAATTGGAGGCAGTTTTCCTAGCCCTGAAGGACTTTCAGAAGCATATTCCCCAAGGTCATGTGAAGATAATGTCGGACAATCAAACTGTGGTAGCCCTCATCAACAATCAAGGGGGCACTCACTCCCCATCAATGTCAGAAAGAGCAGAGGAGATCCTGCTATGGGCTCACAAGATGGACTGGACACTATCATCTCGTCACGTTGCAGGAAGAGCCAACGTCATGGCAGATCTCCTCAGCAGACCAGATACCATCATTCAAACAGAATGGACTCTCTCCCACAATGTCCTTCAACCAGTGTGGACCAGATGGGGGCGCCCACATGTAGACCTCTTTGCCACACGCTTCTTGAAAGGACTCCCGACTTACGTTTCCCCAGTCCCGGACCCGGAGGCCTGGGAAGTGGACGCCATGTCAATATCTTGGGAGAACCTAACAGCCTATGCCTTCCCACCATTGGACATGATCCAAAAGGTGGTGGACAAGGCAAGAAGAGAAGGACCAAGGCTAATCCTAGTAACACCCTTATGGTTAGGGAGACCGTGGTTCCCAATATTGACAAGAACAGCTCACGGACCTCCAGTTGCCCTACATCTACGGAACAGAAACCTTGTTCAGCCGCGTTCCGGGATCGTTCACGGCAACGTCGGAATCCTGAACCTTCACACTTGGCTCTTATGCGGAAGGAATTGCACAGAAGAGGGCTGTCAGAAAGCGCTATAGATTTCCACGCAGCACAACACCGATCGTCTACCCAGAAGGTATACCACCACCACTGGAATTACTGGGTAACTTGGTGCAGGAATAAAGGGATTGACCCGACACGACCGTCATGTAAACATGTGGCTAACCACCTAGCACACTTAGCAAAGGACAAGAATTTATCAGCCGCTTCCATTAGAACCAGAAGAGCAGCAATAGGCTCGACCCTTCTTTCCATAGGTTACAAGAATGTGACAACCGACCCGATGATAACCAGCATTCTGAAAGGAATTGCCTTGGAACAAGTGAAGCTCCCAAGGCGGTGCCCAGCTTAGGACTTAAGAGTCGTCTTAGAGTTCCTTAAATCCATTCTTTATAAAGACCTCGCGATTATAAGCTATGACAAACTCACGATGAAAACGGCCTTCCTGGTGGCCCTATATTCTTAGAGCAACTCTACTGTATTATAATGGTTGTCTCTTTAGTGATTTGGCTCATGGGTGCTTCTTATGAAAATCTGTAACATACATAGGGATAGAAAGAGTAAGTTCCTAGAACATATATGTTGTTAATTCCCGTGATCACAGTTTCACTGTATAGTTATTAAAGAAGACTACTAACTGCTAAATTGATTACATGGCCAAGGCTAAAATCATGATCATCATTAAGCTTGTTGATAACTTAACAATCTAAGACGCCTATATTCCTAAATTTTTGAAGCAACAACAGTTATTGAAATCATCTGTTTTTAAAAGGGGGCAATCAGGAGGGGAGGATTGGGCTGGGGTATCATATCCAAATAGATGGTGCATAGCATTGTTAAGTCACAATTACCACTAGTGCTTGGCAATCTGTGGGACCTGCTGACATTCACTCATTGAGAGAGAGATTTAGAATGGCTCCCGAGTTGTTTATTGCAATTTTTTACAATGTGCCTACCACTCCGCATCTAAATGCATGTGTTAAATGAAACACATCAATCTATCTAGCAATCTGCAAAGGTCTGCACTGTCATAGCCACAGATGGTTATCAGCTGTCATATTTTTCTTCAACTGCGGAAATGGTCTAGGGATCAATTACAATTTGAAATCCTTTGATTGAAATGAGGGGGGAAGACAACAACAACAAAACTTAGGAGGTGTTCAGTAATGTTCAGTTCTCATACATACAACAACAACTGAAAAAAAAAAGTGTGAATGACAAAAGTTGATGTAAGAGTTTTATAAATTTGTATGCAACATTTAAATTATTATATGCTTTTAGAATGTGTTTCAAATGTGGACTTCATTGAATATTCATCAGTATTTGTAGTTATAATGAGTGTGAAGGGAGACTTGCATTCAAAAGCATAAGCATTCTATGATATCTTGTCAGTGATATTTTAGAATGTGGTGCTATGTAAATCAAAAATACAAAATGTTTTATTTATTACAGGTAGGCCCTACTGCCTTTTCTTTATAAAAATGGTTCTGTCAAAAGTGTAAGATTTTTTATTTTTTAATTTTTTTTTTTTTGTGTGTGTGTATGTGCGTTGTAAATTTCCTTTCCCCTCTTTTGCTCTAAAGTGAGAATGAAGAGAGAGAGAACTATGATGAGAAGGGAAAACAATGACTATGATCATGGTATTAGAAACAATGACTATGATCATGGTATTAGAGTGATCCTCAGGATCTCGTAAATTACCATAATCTGTTGATTTCAAAATATAGATGTGAGATGAGGTATTACAACTGCTTTGTAGTATATGCTATTTATTGCTTCATTACAAACAACATTCTAGTATTGTTAGCACATGCAAAAGTATCACAACAGCTCAAATGATGAAATTCTTTGGCTGGGCTTTTTTTTTTTTTGTTCTGCAAAGGCTTGCAATTTTACCAGAAATGTGGTTCTATGTCAAGTCCTTCATGACCTATCGTCATTGTAAACACTTGTAACCCAAGCTACCATTAGATGGTTGAAAACAAAGGCACTGGACCATGTGTCAACTTAAAAATAACCTGCAATCTCATTGGCTATTCTTTTAGTTTTAAATAAATATAACGTCCGGGTCAATTTCCTATTATGGAGTATGAAAATTTTCCATTAAAGTAGGTCAGGGTCAATAACCAAAAGACAAAGTGTTCCCACTTCCTCATGCCTCAAATTCAGAGCCTGTGGACTTTTCTGATTGTGAAGAGCAGTGACACATATTTAGGGCTTATACTTCACAGTATAAAATGCATATAAATATCTGGTTTGTTTTTGTTTTTGCTTTTTTATTTCTTATATCTACAGGAGACGATTCGTCATCATTTTGTCATAGAAATATTGTTTAATAGTTGGGACCTTGATCTCTTTTTTTATTTTTATAGAATATTTGTTAACTTATTTAAGAATATACACATCTTTTGATTCTTATTTTTAGTTAATTTTTCATTAAAGCTCGGATGGGAAGGGTCATCAATTGCTAACTCTTTTCATGTTGTCATCTTGATATTTCTTTTTTTTTCTCTCCTTTTTTTTTATCATTTAAGATTTTTATTTTGTTTTAATTGTTTCTAATTCAGCCTTTTGTTTTCTTCTTTACAATGCCAAATGTATGACAATAATTGATTTGTCTGATATAGTTGAAAAAAAAAAAGGTGAGGGATTTCTTTTCAGTGGTGAATCATTCCAATGTAATATATTTTTCCTCAGACATTAAGAAAAAACAGAACAAAAAAAAAACCTCTTGAGTGCTTTTACAAGCTTTGCCCATGATACATGCATTGCATTCAAAAATATTGGCATCAAGCCATTGCCTGTCATGGAAAGATGTATCATTCATTCAATTAAAATCACCATCAATTAAAGCTCTAATGATAGCTTCGATATACAGAGGTAACAGAAGTCTCTCATGATGGAATCTTGGTTCAAATTATTGTAATTTCTATCTGCTTTTCTCTTTTCATACTTTATTAACAGAAATATACATATGTATTCATTGCTGTGACATGTCAACAGTTGAATAGGAAGAGGAGCAATTATCCATAAGATGGCTCTTTCTTTTCATTAGAAAATAAGAAAGTTGTCCACCTATGGTCGATGGTTGCATGTGATTATCTGTCTCCTCAATGCTAAAATTTCCTTTACAAAATACAATGGAGCTGAGTAAGACCTTAAACATTTGTTATCTTATCAAAATAAGCCACAGATCTATCTTCGAAATCGGCGACGAAGAGGCTCTCTCTTTAATTCATCTTGAACAGATGATGAATATTTAAGGTACACTTATTAAAGCAATATAAAAACCTAGCAATGAGTTTATTTTTCATGCATTTGGGCCACTAACTCAGAGGCAGATCAATAACAAGGATGTACACAACTTGTTTAGCAGAAAAAATCATGCTGCAGGTGTATCCCTAATCTAAGGCTCAGAAAAGATAACGTCCATTAGACAGTATGGCCCACCTTGATTCCTGGTATTCAATTAAGTGGTGAAAGAATAACGCTACTGTCATTTTTCCCCATGCATCTCATACAAAGCAAGTAAGTGTTGAGAGCATCTTCTCTCAACTGTCCTTCTTCTGTTAGGCTCTCTTTTGTGTCCTTGGATAAGTGGGGAGAGTTTTGCTGAGAGAGGGAAGGAGAGATTCTTCAAGGGCTAAAATCCACATCCATAAGGCAATAGGCCTTTAATCTCCTCAATTTTTTACTGCCAGTGTCAGAAAGTGATGCATTGCACATTCTCCTATTGACCTCTTTCCCCATTTTACCTTTACCTCTGGCTGAGTTCATCCATTATCGGATGTAGCCCTTTGCTGATGCTTTTCCAACAGTCTATATCTTCTGATTTTCTTATCCAGTTTCTTGTTCCATCCTAACAATGTCTTACTTCCATCTTTTTTCTACTGCTCTTTTTCCTCTCTCTGGTTTCCATTCAATGCTTTTTTACTCCATCTGTTATCTTCCAATCTTGCTATGCATCCTGCCCCCATTTTTGTATCTTTCAATATCTGTTATCATTGTTTTGTTTCTCATCACTTCACATGGTACATGTATTCTATCACTGACTATTGACTTGTATTTTAAAAAAGCAAGTTTTGGCCTTTTGGAAGTTCTTGTTGGAGTTATACATTTTATCGTTGATTTTTAAGTTTACTTTGAATTTTATGGAAAATTTTAAGAAAAAGGTGTGAGGCGTGGTTTTATTTAATTTCCACTTTTAAAATCTGACATTTGAAGTTTGTTCCAAGTATGAGATCCATTGTCTGTAACTGAGAGGCAGAATCGGCCCAAATGCCGATCTCCCCATGCCTGTCATAAGAGGCAACTTCAGATCAAACAAGAACAGCCTCCTCTCTTGTCTAACCTCTACCTTCTATCAGGCTCTCTTTGGTATTCTCAGAATGGGTAGGATTTTGTCTGGAGAAGAAGGAATCATGTTGTCATCTCTTCCCCCCTCCCCCTAGTGCATTGTATGATCAAGAAATACTATCTGGTGCCTTGCTAAATAGATTGATTGAATACTTTTATGCATTAATGGCCACAGAAAATCCTTGATGGTTATTACACTGCACACACAGATTGGGGTTTGAAGTCTCTTGTTTGTTTGAAGTATTTCTTTACTGCATTCTATATCTTTCATCTTTATGGCAAGGTGAGATTATCATCTCAAAGGTGATATTTTCTGTATTTTTATTTTAATTGTTGCTCCTTTTGCCTTTGACCCTCATTGGAATTCATTGTTCTCATTACTGAAAATAAATAAAAATATTAAGTCAGTCTTGTACAGTTTACACGTTTTGTTTTATTCTGTTCTAATTTCAACAGAGATCTCTGCATCTTATGGTGAAAGATGTTCGTTTGGGCCTTCTGATTTTAAATGTTTTTTCTGCTTCTTTTATTTCCTTTCAGAATGTTTTATGACTTTGAGCATATTTGTTCACATAAAAATTTAGCTTTTTGGTTTCAGTGATGAGGTCTGTCATGAAACTTAATATCACCAGGAGGATTTGAGATCATCTAACAGATCCAGGTTTTTAAAGGGAAAGCATATTGTAGTATATAAATGAAGAAGATGCACTTTGAACCGCAATACAAGGTTTCATGAAAATCTTGATTTCCCAACACTCACTGGTATATTTATAAATAATATAAATGATTATATATAGAAAATGACAGCAGTCCTTGAAATGATATAATAAGTTGCACAGATTTTACTGGCTTGTGTAAAGACTGTTTACAGGGA
The DNA here is from genome assembly GCA_025762795.1 of Goniobranchus coi. Lineage (NCBI taxonomy): Eukaryota > Metazoa > Mollusca > Gastropoda > Nudibranchia > Chromodorididae > Goniobranchus > Goniobranchus coi. Next base: position 9,830 of record JAOXJN010035574.1, read on the forward strand.
AGTGAAAATGGATAGCAACATATTTTAGTGTACTCATGCTCTGGTTCAGCTAATCTTGACAGATATCACTTACTGTGAGTTGGCCAAATGGTTGAGGTGTTGGTCTTGAGAGCGTGAGGTCCTTGGTTTGATTCCTGCCAGCGACGACTTGTGTTTTTTTCTTGAAGCAAGACAATTTACCCAAATTGCTTCACTGGACTGAAAATGAGTACCTAGCAATGGGCTGGTATTATTGCGCTGAATGTGTCACACTTTACTGTATACTCCCCATGGAGTATGCCTGCTAGAGGATAAAGTATTCTGAAGCGCTTTGAGACTGTTCGTAAAACTGTGGAAAGCACTATGTAAATGCAATCTTTCAATCCTTTTACTATGTTGGTTCACATTGAAAAAAAGTCTCTGTGAGACTAGGTCATGGCTTAAA
>JAOXJN010036684.1:0-10250 GCA_025762795.1 Goniobranchus coi
ATTTATTCAAACTGAAAAGGGGTCAACTTAATTCTCAAATTCTCAGAAAACATTAAGGTGACCACTTTATTTTCTGTTTTACAAAAATGTTAGAAGTAAAGCAGGTACTTTTGAGGAAAGAAAATAATCCTTGGTGTCATTTTCTAACATTTCAGTATCTTTATATAGACTAGGAATATCTCTGGTCTTCTTATAACTTATTTGCACAGTATTTGAAAATATGTTGCCCTAACAATGAATTAGATTTATATATATGTATTATTACACTATTATTATTGGATGATGAAAAATAACTTCCCAAACCCCAAGGCTCTATTTCTCATATGATCTCTACAAGATTTCATACACTGACACTGGTGATAGTGATAGGTATATACATAATACGTATACTTTACTCTAATGTGGGATTTTATTGGGATTGATTGAGCAGAAAAATGTTACAGCATTAACATTTAGTTACAGTAGGTAGATGTAAATTTTAAAAAACCATAGATATGAGATACCACAAGACAGGAGAAATTCGTGCCTCCCAATTCAGCGATGCAGATGGTCAATGAAGCCACCACCCTCCAACCTTCTTAGTCTTTTCCTCCAAGCTGATAATTCCTGATTTGATGGAACGGAATTTGGGCCCAGAACTCCACGCTCCTATGACTTAGCCTTCTCTCAGTGTAGGAATGACATTGCTTGGCGTATACTCTTTCTTTGAGAGCATTCCAGGCTTGTTTTTATTTAATTCCGACTTACCTTACATACGGTATCTGAAATATAACTTTAGTTATATAAAAGCAATCATATTCAAATTTTGCCATCCTATAAATTATACTTTTATTCACTGGTTTGTGAAATTTCTTTGAAATTGGGCGGTGAGTTGCAAAATTATTGGGCCTCAGAGTTCAGGCTGTTTGGGTTTTTTATCACCCAATATTATATATAATTTTTTTTTTTTTTTTTAAATTTTTTAAACATAGATATCTAAACCATACCAGTATATGGTGTGCTGTCTGCCACAAGCTCCTGTCTGTCAATGGCAGCCATTATCTGCAAATTGCATTGCGGGCTCATGTTCAAGCATTGTTTTTAAGGCACCTTGCTGATAGTGATGGCATTAGGCCAATCTGTAGTAAAAGGACCGGAATTTTGGTCGCAGATAAACATGTCTTAAAATTTTATATATTTTCGTGTTCTGTTCAATTCAGTACCTGTTCAGCCGCCCAATCTTTTTATCCTTGTTTTTTAACAGATTCTAGGTTTGATGAAATGGGGTCAAAGAAAATTACAGTGCAGCATTTGCACAGAGTAAAAATTCTGGAGTAAACTTGCTGTTATGCGTATGCTGTTGTCTGTGTTTTGGGAATCTTATTTCCTGTGACTGTGACATTTTTTTCCACAAACCTGGGATAGGGAAGACTGTTGTTTTTTATTTCCTTATTGATTAATAAAATTAAAATGTAACAAAAAATGATAATCAAGAAGTCAAGTAGGCCTATGCACATTACACTTTATTGGGAAGTTGGGATGGTCCGAAATGGTGAGTATATGTGCAGCATTGCATCACTTGCCAAAATCCATCCTAGTCCTAGGGGATAATGCCCCATTTTAGCTCGGGGTTTTGATATGGGCAAGGTGCTTTGCGAATGCTTGAACCTTGCGGATAATGACTTCTCCTGTCAATGTAGGTCGAGCTAGATGTAACATGCATATTTCTTGCCCAATTTGTCCGATCATGTGGTTATTTATAGATTTCATTTGACTTTCCTTTTAAAGTTTCCTCTCTTTTCAAAGCTTTTCTCTATTTTAGGACATAATATACATGTGCCTTCTGAAACAACTATTTTCCACAATTGTAAACTGTTGGGCTTTTTTCGGTATTGATACAATCATTGTGATGTACTGAATTTAGGCTTTAAATGAAAACATTGGCCATATTAAATTATTTTTGACAATTTTTAAAAAATCAACTCTTCAAAAGACATTCAAATAATTCACACACTGTTTTTTTTCAAAAGGCAGGCTAGAGACTATAATAAATTGACATAGGGGCTTTTTTTTTTTTCACAATCTTTTTAATTTTATGCTACAAAATTAGATATATTATATATTTTATTACACACAAAAAAAAATACTTACATGAAATAGAACAATAACAAAAAAGGCTGCCATCATCATCTTTAAAACCAACGTACCAAATACATCCCAAATTTCTTTAAATAAATATTTACTGGAGTCTTTGAAAAGAATCACTTTTTGAGAAAATCACAGTCAAAGTTTTGCAAACAAAAAAAAAACAGGACATATCACATCATTCATGCAAAGTACATGTATACTATTACTGGTACTGACACAGGTCACACATAATTAGTAATATGACACATAAAAGCAATTTTCTCAATGTCCTAAATGTGAGTGGTACTTCCTTTCTTTCTTTCTTTTTCAAATTCCCATTCTACCTTTCGGTGTATGGGATCTAGATATCCGAAATGATCTTTCTCCAGTCTACCCTATCGTGGCATTTTCTCTTTCCTTCACTGTTATTCACAAATTGACTGCTATTTGAAAAAAAAAATCTGTTGTTATCTCTTTGATTTCTTCAATCTTTTACCTTTGGAATCATGCTGAAATAAGTTCCAAAGAGAATGCTCAGCAACTTGGCCATATTCATGCTGGGCATCCAGTGGATAAGGTTGGAAGCATTTCAAGATGGACAGTGCCACGAAAATTTGCAAGTGCTGGATTTGAGCAAGTTCTGTGCTACTTCAATTAACTGAGGAAAAGAGGTCTGTAAGGTTAAAGTGGGCTCTCGTTCACGAACGTTGGAACATGAATGACTGGAGAGGTTTTACTTAGCGATGAATGAATCAGCTTTCTTTGTGGACAGTCGAGAAAGAAGGATATTGTGTTTCAGAAGGAGGGATGTGAGAGAACGTAAATGAAAACATGATTGAAATAAGAATCAGGGGTTTTTGCCATTAACAGGAAGTGGAGAAAAGGTAACACATGGAAAATGCTTTTAGTGCTAACCAATGTGTATATATGGATGTTTAAGTGTACAGTGACCACATTTTGCGCAAACAAATAGTCCCCATGATAATCCACATCTAAGATAAAGCTATTTTTCAGTGTAACAATGCACCTCCAAATAGGGCACATACAACAAGGGATTCCTTGAGGTTAGTGGAACCAGAGTGCTTGAGTGGTCAGCTGTTAGTGCAGTCCTCAGTCCCATAGAGTACCTCTTGAATCTTTCCAAGAGACAAAAAAGGGAGCAATGACGCCAGGCAGTGAATGTAGGCAAAGTTTGGGACGTTGTTGAAACAGCATGGAATGGCATCACACCAAACAAGATAAACGCTTTGATAGACTCCATAGGGAGATGTGTTGACTTATGAGGAGACTAAAATTACTGTCATTAAGAAGTTCAAAATTGAAAGTTTCTAGTAGCTAGAGCACATATTTTAGAGGAAAAAAACAGGCAATGTAGTTCAAAACATAGTTTTTGTTTGGTTATAAACCTTGATTTCAATGCACACAGGGACAACTAATTCATGAACCGTTAGTCATCTTTGTCTGCTCCACGACTGGCCAAGGTGATACACCAGATAATATGAAGGTGAGTGTAAATCATTGTCAATAACAGTATATGACCAAATATTAAAATGGTTCAATGATAACAAAATGTACTGAAGAGAATTTTTGTTTTGTTTCTGTTTTCAGTAAACTTGCTAAAATGTGCAGTGCTTATTCAAGTGATAAGAAGTTTACTTGTGGCCTTAGACATTATAAATAAAGTCCTGAAGGCTGTACCATGTTATTTTTTATACAGGCGGTTTTGCTGAAGAGGATGTTTTTGGTTTAAAAAGAACAAATTTTCTTTCAAAAACAGACCTCTCTAAGTGGCTGGTTCAAATTTAGTAATTTCGCCTAATTGTCCGTTTTGCCCAGTGAAAATCTCATCCTACCCAACAATATTTGTTGTTCATTCGTTAAAATGCACTCATACAGTTGAGTGAATGGGACATTGCATTATCTGTTTCAATACGTGGAATAAAATGAGGGCATGTGTCAAGTACATGTTAAAGGGAGGCCCAACATTCTTTGCATTGGCTATTAAGGCCATTGCACCATCACAATGGAGACAGCACTCATTTTACTTTTCATTAATTTCCATTGGCTGAAATTTTATTTAACATTGCAGGGCTATGTCATTTTAGCAATTGGCTTTTGCCTGTCTGTAGTGAACACCCCTCCCTTCTCTTTCTTCACCCCCTTATGAGATTGAAAGAATTGCAAGCATGGCATTTTGACTCTCTGGGTTTTTAACATTGCAGGACTATGTAATTTAGGCCAATCATCCTTTGGCTGTCCGTATCGATTGCCCCATCCCCCTCTTTCAACCTTTATGAGATTTATGGAGACTTAGCCTGATTGGTTTGGGGTCTCTGTCAACAGATTGGTGCGAAGTGGCCATATATGGCTGTGATTGATAGGCAGTTTATGGCTTTTACTTCAGCTTGGACAGACAGAACAATTGTCTTTAAATCGGTCTTTAAGTCTCTTAGATAAACCCCAACTTTTAAAAAGTTCTAGTATTATATTATAAAATGTAGTAAACGTTTGGCCCACCAAAAAGACCTCTTATCAACTCAGATTTCTCATGAAAATGAAATTCATTGCAATCATGCATAACAATAAAAATGTATTATCAAAATATCTGTGTCATTATGGATATAAAGACATACCTTCTGTATTAAGGAACAAACATGATTATGGCATATTGCCATTGAGTTTCCATGATCAAATACAGCATATAGATTCACAAGTCCATTCAAGGATTTTTTGACAATGAAATTGGCATACTGGAACCTTTTTTTCTATCCTAGTTTTTCCAAATAATGGTACAAGACTTACAAATTTTCATCTTAGGATTGTTTCAAGGTTGTTCCAGTATGTACTTAAGCAATTTTGCAAGGAAAATTCTGCCTCCATAAATAGAGTGTGTCAAAGACAAAACAGATAAATTTACAAATTCATGAAAGAGAATTCATAAAACAGAGTGATAATAAAAAAGAAATTTAGAAAAGTGTAAATGACTTCATATATATATATGGAAAGGCTTTGGGCAGCGAGAATTAAAAAAAAACAAAACAAGCAAACACAAGTATAATATTTTGATTGTAGCCTACTGAAGCCCAACAAAGCTAGTGATAGGGGGAGCATTAACCATGAGTTCCTGGTAATGTTTGAGAAAGTGTTTAGTTCTTCCAATATAAGAATCCTCATGGTATGGCAAATTGTGTTCTTCACAAAATGCTCTAACAATTGGTTTTACCTTCAAACACATGTTGTCTGAAAGCTGAGGAAAAAGGTGGTGCTCCACATGACAGCTTATTATCCCGTGACCAAAGCAGAAATCAAGAATCAGGTTTCGGGGAAGATTGAGGACTCCAGAATACATTTGATAAAGTCTCACTGGGCGGTGGTCTTGGGAGAACATTGGAAGACCTATGTGTTGGAAGATGTTAACATGGATGTAAGGAATGGCCAAGAGATTGCGGCTGACGAAAATCACACAAAGGGCAGCTCCAACATCAAGTTTGGATACTGATGTCAAAAGAAATAAATGACACCATAGCCCTGCCCCAGCAATAAGTATGTACGTTAATAAGCTAAAAACTTTTTCCACCAAAAGCTCTTTAATAGATACCAGGGGAGTGAGGATAGGAAGCAACAAAGGTGTCACAAACATGTACAGGAAACTTGGTACAAATGGGGCCCTCCATGTGCTGGAGTCACCAAGGCCAATGATATTTGTATGAGGATGATGGCATTTTATATGAATATTATAACCCACATGTGTTGAAAATGTGCCAATGAAATCGGAAAAAAAGAAGCACATGATATTGTTAACTTGCTTTGACTGGCAAAGCACTCCATGAACAGCACTGTGACCAGCCTTCAAACTCAACAGAGAATGACAATACCCTAACAATAAGATCCCACAAATGAAGATGGGCACTTGAGAGGATGCAAGAAGGAAGTGACTGCAAAACCATCCCAAAGTTCCAAATATGTGAATGATCCAATCCACGCCATAGCGCTCATACCATGAACTGGAATTAATCTCTGCTTGAACCTGAAAGAAAAGCAAAAGGAAACTTCTCATTACTGGTAGGCCTACATGTTCTTAATAGAGATAAGATAAATGATGATTTAAACTTTTCAAATCATTTCTACAGACAAATGCTAGGGTTTCAGCCTGAAAATTGCATCCTCATTAAGAACAAGAATATTTTAATTATCAACAAGAAAATAATTCTTCTTTTTCATCCTTTAAGATCACACCTTCCCCTTGGAGGATTTAAAGTAATTCTGTTTTGCTTTATTGGTTGTTGATAGTGAGATAGTCATTTTCAACACTCAAACTCCATCTTTGGACATTACGCTGATTCATGGCATGTGAGATAATCATCATTTTCAACACCTTAACTCCATCTTGGAACATTACGCTGGTTGGCATGTGAGATAGTCATTTCAACACTCAAACTCCATCTCTGGACGTTACACTGGTTGGCATGTGAGATAATCATTTTCAACACTCAAACTCAATCTCTGGACATTACGCTGGTTGGCATGTGAGATAACCATTTTCAACACTCAAATTTAATCTCTGGACATTACGCTGGTTGGTATGTGAGATAATCATTTTCAACACTCAAACTCCATCTCTGGACATTACACTGGTTAGCATTACGACAATATACAGCATTCCATGATGCAAGTGTGATAAGTTTCATATTTGTTTATGATAACAATCCATTATAATAGAGCTTGTTATTCTCGTATTTGTTTTTCTATGTTGTCATTCTTTCTACTTTTTCTTCTTTAACCTCCTCATCTTCTTTCTTTAAGTTCATGGCTTCCTCTTGGAAAATGAATGCAGTTTATGTTTGCTTTAATGGTTGTTGATTGTGTTTGCTGTTTCTTTTCATTTTCTTTGCTGTTGTCTTTAGGTTTTTTTGTTTTTTTTTGGTTAGCCAAAACTATTGATACCTTGTTTTGATCTATTGTAATTTCAATTTTAGTCTTTAAGTGAAAGTAGTGACAGAAAAAGGGAGAGAGAGAGACAGACAGACAGAGACAGAGTGAGAGAAAGAGAGTTGATTCACAGAGTCACAATATTGTCTTTTCCTCTACTCCCTTCCTTTTTTTGAGCTTTTGAGTCATACTCACTTCTTTGTCGATCCGATCTGAACTTTGGTTGAAACAATTCTTATATGTTTGAAGTATATTAGATTACAGTTGAGTCCACTCATAATTGTAATCAGGCTATAATGGCGCTTTTACTTTTATAACATCCCTTTTTTACTCTTATTTAAGTTGAATTAAACATTTCTGGTATACAACTCATCATCATCATGTGCCCTGTATTTCTGCCTTGGCAATTATGGTCTTCCATCCCACTCTTTCATACATACTCTTTATGTTCTCTCCTGTTCCCAGCCATTTTCATGTCGTCCATCATCTTTTGTTGTTGCCATCTCTACACTCTTTTGCCCTCAATCTTTCCAGTTGTCACCAAGTTTTCCATTTCTTCTCATCACATGACCCTAATACACACCCTAACCAGATTTTCTACCCAAACCCTGGATTTCACTGAGCTTGGAAGGTTCACAGAAGACTTTTCTCCCCCACCCTTTCGTATTAATAGGTGCCAATCTGTAGTATGTGCGGTAGTAGGTTAGAAGCTAATGGGAATGAACACATAATGTTTCTCACAGTGACGGGAGTTGATAAAAATATTTTTATTAAGGTTTTGGTCTTCCTTTTGTGCTAAAACCCAATAAACAACATATCGTCTGTGAAATGCCAAACCGTGTATGTCTTCCAGTCAACATTTAACAGGTGACTAAAAAAACAATATTATGTACAACATTTTTACTACAACACCGTCCAGATGGGATTCTTAATGGTCCAACACTTACTTGACCAGACGATCACTCATTTTAATGCATTATTTTGTTTTTATTTACTCGGGCCGACTTACACGGTTTGACCTACCGGCCATTGGAATATTATATTTTCAGACTTACAGGTTTTGGCATTTTCGCTGACGATATCGTCCATTCACTCTCTTTTTTTAATTTGCCAACAGTTTGCGAAATGTCAATGATTTGGCCATCCTGTGTGCTGAATTGACAGCTCACTGCAACTCTTTGAGTCAAGAATGGCTGGGCGTGCTCAAAGCTCTGTGTTGCTCCTCTCAGCAAAATCTGGGTTTCATTGATGTGCTGACGACTATTGATGTAAGTTTGATTTAAGATGAGGAATATTGAACCATTTCATCCAGGCTGAACGAATGAGAAAAATAGAGAGACAGACAGACAGAAATAGAGAGACAGACAGACAGACACAAAAAAAAAAACAGAAAGAAAGAAGAAAAAGAGTATTCCAGGTAGAAAGAGATAAGAAAGCAAGGTTGCGGAAGGGATGGTGAAAGGAGCTTACGAAAATAGAAAGACCAGTAGCAGTGGCTGGGAAAGCAGAAATAAAAATGAAACGGTAAAATTTACAACGGCAGAAAGGAAGTGCAAGTGAAGTACAAATTTTATATATTTCACTTCTTTCCTATGAAAAAGTGTGTGGGGATGGGTGTGTGTGTATGTGTGTTGAGGTGGTGGGGGGTTATATGCCAATTTGAGAATTTTTTTTTGTATTAAAGTATAAGTCATACTTCAAATGTTCACATCACTTCAGGTTGGAGACCTGTCCATTCATGACTCATTAGCCGTGTTCACAGCCATGCTCATAGCCAGACATTGTTTCTCTCTACAAGACTTTGTTTATCATGTCGCTCTTCCATCCTTGATGGCCGTCTTTTCAACTGGTAAATATTTTCATTGGTTTGGACTATCTATTGACATTTTATTGTGTCGTAAATCCAAGAATTGGGAGATAAATTTATCAACATGTTACAGGATTGGACTATCTATTGACATTTTGTTTTGTTGTAAATCCAAGAATTGGGAGATAAATTTACCAACATGTTACAGGATTGGACTATCTATTTACATTTTATTTTGTCGTAAATCTAATAATTGTGAGACAAATTTACCAAAATTTTACAGGATCGATGCAAAGATTGAAAACACTTTTCAATATCAGATTTAATAATACTAGAAAACAGTAATTCAGAGAGAACTGAAGTGTCCCATACCCAGTACTCTGACTATATGGGCAAATTTGTACTATAGAGTTTTTTGTTTTGTTTTTTTAAAGGTAAGCTACTTCTCGATGCCGTGGCTGTGATGAAAGTATTCATTCTTGGCCATGTAACCCGAGTTGTGTCAATTTTGACCAAAGTTGAGAAATGAACGGCTTACTTCCTTTTATTTTGGAAACAGATCTTCAGACAATTTTGACCCTTTCTGTGATTTTTTTGTAAAAGAGAAAAATTGGAGGCACAAATATCTAGAAAATCCTATTTACTTGTTAGGTACATAAATGCAGTTCATTACAAGTGAGCTTAAAGTATTACGAGCTTTATTTCTTGACTACTTTGGTCCCTCTTTTCCACAGAGGGGGATGGTGAGGCAGAGTCTGGAGCCCGTTTGTCGTGCCACCTGTTGTTGAGGCTGTTCAAGCCGTCCTATCTCATCACTCCGCAAAGTGGCATATCTGGAGTTAAAAATCCACCTCTTATCCGCAACTCCTGTGACAGACATCTGCTGGAAGCAGCACACTTGTTCATCAAGATTGGGCCTATGCTGGCTGTCCTCAAGGCCATGTTGAAATTAGGTATGTGGTATGTTAGTTATCAGTCGTTGTTTGTTTACCAGTGTCTGTCTTGTCATTCTGAGCAGCTGGCATTTATTGGTTTTTTTTTTTTATTTCATCGCGTGTTTTGAGCCGTTGCAGCAATTCTCATAACTGTTCTGTTTAGACCGTGAACTGATCTATCGCTTTGGGTGTTAGGGCATACAATTCGGCTTTCATTTAAGTGAAGTCTTATTTTATGTGACTCATTGTAGTTTGAAAAGTGAGGAACGAAATAGAACTGCTGAAGCAGCTGTTTTGACTGCTGATTTCCTTTTGCTTGCCCAAACTAAATGAAAACTTGCCGACTCCAGGCCCTTCACTTTCTACTGGAAATAGGCCCCTAAGGCTTCTCTCTACGGAAGCTGTATTGTCTACATAAGATCTAGTGTCTGATGAAAATGATACCTCAAGAAGTAGGAATAACAAGTAAGACA
>JAOXJN010037795.1:0-10228 GCA_025762795.1 Goniobranchus coi
GATGTAGTTTTTCTAAAGCGGCAAATTTCTTCGATGTTTAATGACGAACACATAATTCAGGTGTCAACCTTGTAAAGCTTTACAGTAATTTGATACAAAATGATTATCAAAATCGTGACACAGATGTTTCCTTTTCATAAGTGTGTCCATCGCCAGTGCAAAAAAGATGCAATAAACTATAAATTTTAATATACTATTAAAGGAAAATTATTGTCATATGAGCACAGTTTATCACATATAAGGGAGTATAATATTCCTAATGTGTGCAATTTATCTAAATTAGAGGCTAAAAGGGCCGCAATGAAACTCCTAAAATGTAGTTCTATGGCAGCATGCTGCTTTTAATATCAGCGCATAGAAGCAAAATAAATGACTCGCTGCTTATTTTGAGAGACCTAAAGAAAGATTTTTTCCTTGGCTTTAGCCATTTCAAATCAATACGCTTAACTTCGAAATGCATAATACTTTTTTTTTTAAATTAAGTTATAAATCTTCAAAGTCCGGCAAAAGTTTGTGAACAGCTTATTCTTTCATTCTGGTTCGTGGAAAGCGAAAATCAGGGGAAATGATCGTGTAAGAAAAACTGGGAAACGTTGTGTTAGATTTTATTGCTTCCCCTTGAAATGTCTGCGCGTCTGCTCTTCCGCATGGCACCAAGTTCTGATCCGTGTTTCTGATAAGAAGAAAAACACCGCGCAAAAAAGAAAAAAGAAAAAAAGAAAAATTATAAGAGCAATGATGTGATCATTAATATGATAATGATTTGTAGAAAAATGAATAAATAATGGTGAAAGAATTCATATTTGCTGAAAGTCACAACTTACCATTGTACTATTCACATTTTTAAGCCGATGCTCATACTGATTAACACTCTCAAAGAAACACTTGAAGCACATGAAGCCTGTTGAAAAAGAAGGAAAATATGGTCAACATATGAAATGAGCACAAAAGGTACTAAAACAATGGTTAATTCACAGGAGGTGCTTATTGGAGAAAATAAAAAGAAGTGAACTTTTTGATGAAACAGATGCAATGCCTGTAAAATGTTCATTTGTCCTGTGTTCCCATTCAGAATCTATTACTTATACACCCATAACATAACATAATTAAATGGTAAAATTGACACAAATTATCTTTAAAACATTTTCAAGCTCATGAAATTTTGTTATGTATTAGAAAAAGTTGTCATTATCTGCTGCATTTTACAGAATTTACTCAATTTTATTCTTCTTCTCATGATGAAAAGTTCTGAGACAGAATCCTTTTCCATGACATGACATTCAAAATACTGACTCTCAAAATTAATACATATTTAGTTTACACGTAAGAAAATAAATGGATATAATTAGAATTCCTATGTACCATTTTCACTGAGCTTTGATGGATCAATGCGAAGAACTTCCTTTTGAAATATATGGGTCTGAGTGTCCATTTCTAGGTCTAGAATACCATTGCGGAACCACTCATAGCAAATCTGTAAAAGAGAAGCCATGAAAAAAATTCTTATTTGCCTGTTACACTACATATATTCAAAATTATTTCAACTACAGCAAAGTAGAAGATGGTCAAATAGGTAACTGAAATCTTTGCAAGTACCTTTTAACCTTTTCATGATCCAAAATAAGTCAGTCTAGAGCATATTGAACAGGTGAGTTGCCGTTTTCAGAAACTTTACAATAAAAGAATTTAGGATAATGACTTTTTGGGTGTATAAAACTATAAAGGCTTGACTTGTAGAGTATGGACTGAAAACAGAATACTTGAGGGCATAAATGTTTTTGTAGGGAGACATGGCATGTCAAGACATAAAATACAAATGAAAAATGCACAGATGCCACATTACAAATTCATTTACTCAAAAACCATCTCATTGAATAATCATGTGGAAAGAAATAATCAATGGGTCTTAGCACACACATTAGTAAACCATCTTGACATAACTCGATCTCCTAGCTTCCACCATCCACAACTGCGAAAAATAGTCAATCAAAGAAAGGGACTTTTTTAATCTGATGCACTGAAACTATATCTTTCTACTAAAAGAAGGAATTTTCTTTATCTTTGCATGGTCTGCAGCTCAATCTTCTTCTTCATATATACTGGTGACCTGGCTAGACTCAGTAGTAGTGTCAGTGCACATATTCGATTTGCATTATCTAGTTGTTGTTTTTTCCATTTAAGTCTGAGGGCACTTGGTTAGAAGAGAATATAAAATGGTTTCGTCTCTGTATACTCCACATGGAGTTGAGAAAATATTTATTTGGAAAAGGCCTGTTGGGAAACATTTGTACAGCACTTTGAGCACAATCTAGTGGATTTGGCGCTATATAAAAGCTCAAATTTTTGGGATGTTTATTTTTGTTTTATATAAATTAATGAACTATTTCTTAGCTCATGCAGAGAAAAGAATGAGTGGGCAGTGGGCAATGTCCAGTCTTTTTGATCAAAATGACTTTTCAAAGGCCTGTATTAGGACACAAAAAAGTGGGTAGGTTACACACCTTCATTTGCATGTAAATGAGGAGTTAAAGAAATTTGAGTCATTGGTTTTATATATTATGAGGAAAGTAGAAACAGAAAATGAAATATGTGATAGCCCTTTGTAAAAAGAAAACAAATACCTCTCGATCCCACTCAATAGCTTTAGGATTTGCAACAAGTGTTGTCCATATATCTCTGGCTCTATTCCATGGCAGGTACAAGACTCCTTCTTGCAGTATGTATCGCAGAAATGTTAGATGAGTGGTGATGTACTGCACATAATAATAGAAAAACGATAAAGTAAATGGACATAATGATGTCTTTGGTTTTCCACCATCAACCGACAGAATAAATATTCGGAGCTTCTGAAATAGATTCAGCCAAACAGAGCATCTATGATCCAATTTCAAACCAACCTCATCATTACTGAAGACAATTTCCATTTGCCTAACTTTATTTTAATTAAGTTTAAAGTCAAGGAAGACAGAAAGTTGCAGTACTTCAGTAATATGGCTTCAATTTTCAAATGATACATAAATAAGATTTTTCAATTGCTTTCTATTACAAAGAATTTATACTAAATATATCACTTGAGATTTATATTATGTATATCCCCTTGAGACTTTGGTATAAGGTGCTAGATGCAAGTGATTATTATCATTCAGAGCTGGAAGTAAATGAAGTGAACAACATCAGAAATGTTCACATTACAGTGAATACTTACATAGAAAAGTTAAAGACAAAGTGAGAGAGTCTCAAGCGAGTTGATTCAGATATATGTCCATATGACAGATTTGGAAAAAGATTGTTAAAGTTGACATGGCGAGGTAAGAGGAATAGAGGTAGATTAAGAGAATGTGTAAGAATGGACTTATCTAATAGCAGGCGGTGTGAGTGAGAAGGATGACTTAAACAGAACCAATTGGAAACAGAAGATTCACAGTGGCATTACATCCATCCCATCCAAAAGTTGCAGCTTCAGTTTTGAAGACAATCGCAACTCTACGGAGTGGCAGTGACAGACCTGCTGTGGTTGCTTTAATTTATTAATAGTAGCCAGCAAGTGGGTGCATGTCAGAATATTCCTGTTTGAGCATAATTGTCGCCATTCTCTGTTAAAATGTTGCGATGTTGTCCCATGCTCTCAAGGAGTAGGTAAGGAGTTTTCCCACATGCGAACACTGTTTGGGAAGAATGAACGGAGGTGAAAGTTGATTCTAGACTTTGGGAGCCGGTGCACATTTCCTTTTCTTGGATTTATGTTCAGTTTGTTCAGAGATTTGAAAGAATGCCATAAGCAGGCTTTGAATAGAGTAGTGGCTTTTTGTTTCGCTCTTCTTTCATTTAGGGGCACCCACTTCAAGTCCTTTAACTAGCATGTCATACTTTTGTCTTTGCTAACCAGATATGAACAGCTAATGCAATTTTGTTGCAAAAATCCAAGAGATAGGACACATAAAAAATAGAAGGAAGAAGTGACAGAAGGACAAAGATGTCGAGAAAAGAAAACAAGGATATCTAACTTTAATCTAGAGACTGAAAGGTGTAATGGTTTACCACAAAGAAAAAACTGAAGGCAAAAGATCTGTCACATTCACGTGTACTTTGTAAATTAAAGACTTTAATTAAACACATATCAGTTTTTAGTTACATTTCCTTCAAAATTCATAGATATTAAAATGGGCCAATAGGATTCTGCATTGACGCTATAGAAGTGCATACGGAATGATCAGAAGTGAAATCACCTCTGTCACCATAGAAGAAAAAACATTTACTTCCTTCTGCGGCTGAAGGAAAAATATACACAATAATCAATAAAGTGAAAACTCACATCTGAATGAGGGTATCTGCCATCTACTAAGGTGCTTGGCTTCAATTGCTCATCCCCTACAGTTGCCACAGCCTGCTTGTGACATTTTACTAAGCTGTTTGTAGCCAACTTGATGACATCACTACTTTTATTTAATTCGTTGATCACACCCTGAAAAGGAAACCGATTATACCATCTTTATGACTGTGATTCTTACCAGCATTGGATTTCAATAAAATCAACAAAATTCTTGAAAGTAACTTTGACTTTCATATTCATAGTCCGAAAATGTACGGTAATATTGAAATACAAATGTTTGAGAATACCTCCCAACCTATAGATCTCAACTAGAGGGAGATTTGAAATGAAATCAAGGGATATCTAAGAAAATCGGGAGAGGTTTTGACATTTACATGGTAAAAAATACACTGTGACAGTACAATCAGACACAAGGCTAGTGTAGCTAAGGAATTCAGTTGTTAAGGGGAATTTGTGAGCTCTCATTATCATTGTTTTTGAGTTTGTTTGGTTGTTTAATTTGTTAAATACATTTACGCTCTTAAATGCAGGCCTTTACTACTATGAGGCCAAGTGACAAAACATTAGAGAGCGAAATTTGTGCATTCTCTAACAAGCATAAAAGCTTTTGAAAAAAACTTTGGGAGATTTGAGAGAAACAGTAGAGGTTGGGGAGTTGAACCTGATGCTGAGGAAAGCCCGTTGAAATCAGGGAGACTTGAAAGGTCTCATTTATCCTAAATGTACATTTTCCTTCCGACAACATGGGTAAAAAAAAAGTGCAAAATATAGTTTTGAAGATTATATCTTTCCACTTAACTTGGGGAAAAAAAATTTTTTGATACATGCTCCTGTCCTGTGTCTCCCACTATCTGAAAATGTGTTGCAATCCAGTATGAAACATCCTATGCCTGTCCTGTGTCTCCCACTTTCTGAAAATGTGTTGCCATCCAGTATGAAACATCCTATGTCTGTCCTGTGTCTTCCACTTTCTGAAAATGTGTTGCCATCCAGTATGAAACATCCTATGCCTGTCCTGTGTCTTCCTCTTTCTGAAAATGTGTTGCCATCCATTATGAAACATCCTATGCTTGTCCTGTGTCTCCCACTTTCTGAAAATGTGTTGCCATCCAATATGAAACATCCTATGCCAATCTTCTTTAAGGTTTTCCAGCTATTCTATTGCCTCCACCAGGCCTTCTAAAAAAATTGTTTCTTGGTGTCATGATCTATTAATATGGCCTTAACACACCATTTTCTGGTTGTTGATTTTTTATGCTCTTAACCAAGTTTCAATGATGTTATATGTGCTTAGTGTTTTCATCAATTTCTGTGCTGACCATAAGATTTTTCATATCTTCCTTTATTATTTCATTTCGAACAATATTTTGGTTTCATCAAATTTTGGTACTGCCCATGATTTGCATCTGTAGAGTGCTATTTGGAAGATAAAGATCTCAAGTATTCTCATAACTAGTTGGGAGATCTCGCTCTTCCAAAAAGGAAAGTTTAATAGTTGACAGAGCTAATCTTTTCATAATATCTAGGATACATTTTCCATGGGAATCAAAACTCTGGCCCCATTGACATTGTTCACAGTTTCAAGTTGTTCTCCATCAATTTTGATGAACTCATCTTTGCACTTTTGTCTTTTGGGTATTCAGGAGGAGCTTCATATCTTATGAATTGCAGACAACGAATATAAGAACATCCCAGTCTCTTTTTGATCTTTAATCAAAACCAGCTTGACAGAAATGTAAATATTGTAATGCTGGGCATAGAATGATTCTCCTGGCAAAGAAGCCGACTCACTTAAGTTGAGAACTTAATATTTAATTCATTTAATTTCATAAAAATCTTTCCACATGAAACTGCTAATTACAAAGTGAAAATCAAACAAAACAAAGTAGAAAAAAATCAGGCTCTCGTGTCATTGAGTAAAAAAAAGGAAATTGACATTGACATATATAGATGAATGCTTCTATAAATTAGCATTTGAAATTTGTTAAATCAAACAATAACTTTTAGTTCCAACCATAAACCAATACAAAAAAGACAAATAATTTAAGGTAAAATAGCATTAAATCTATTTGAGATCCATTTCTAGCAACAAGCAGAAAAAGATGTCACTTCACCTTGTCTGTTTTCTGGATTGCATGCTTGACGATATTCTTGCTAATGGACATGAGTTGCCGAAGGGCTGGCAAAACACAAGCACCCTGAAAAGACATTGATTTGAGGAGAAAGTCAGAAACAATAACAAAAACATTATTTCACTTAAAACACAAAATGAAAGCATTATTTGAGTGATGAGAATAAAATGCATGGAAAATATTAAGAACTGCAAGAGTCAGAAAGACTGAACATGTGGGGATCTCACCCCACTATAAATGATGATAGTTTATTCACGTACCGGCTTCCATATCATCCATCCATGGATTGGCCTTCACATAAACAAAGGCAAGAAAAACAAGTACATAAAAAAAAAACTATAAAAAAAAAACAGTTATAGGATAATAATGGCTGATCAGAAGGGTTAATCTATCTATATAAACCAGTAAAGGACTCTTAATTGAGAAATTGAACTGACAATTATCATTACCTTTTTGATGTCTTCAATACACTTATTTACATATTGCAGTTTTACTTGCTCTTTAACACTGTAGGAGTCTGACAAAATGACGTGGTGTTGGTCCAGGGCTTGTTCTATCAGATGGGTACTTAGAGATGGAAGATGGGACAAATCCCACAGGAGTTGTAAAACCTAAAGACATAAAGATGGAAAATTAAATAAAACTCCCGCAATGAGAAACTTTTTTTTCATTACCATTTGCTTGAAGAAACAAAAATACAACAAATAGTCTAAAACACAATTTTGTTCCCCCATACAGAGGTACACAGCTTCATATAGACACTTCTGTTCAACCTGAGTGATATTTTACTATTGGAGTTCCATATGCTCATAAAGTTATCTAGAAGTAAACAAAAAATAAAAATGGAAAAGCTTACACTTGTAGTTGTCTTGGCCACTTTTGAATCTTTGCCAATTTTCCCTATCAAGGTTAACAGTTTTTCTTTGATCCTATCTGTATCTTCCCGCCATTTCTGAAGCAAGATGAAAAGAAAATTGTCAATATCTCTTAATGAAGAGAGATAGTAAGGACTGAAAAAAAGTATGAAAACATTATAATATATGGGTATAAAAGAGAGGGCATATATTATGAAAAATTACTTTTGACCAAAAGTGATTGTTCATATTGCTTGTACAGTTTGTGTGCAGCAAGGAGCAATTCCAATGCCTGCAGAGTTAGATCCCTGTGGTTTTAATCTTGGTAACAACAAGTCCATACACTGAGTCCTTGAGACACCAATGTCTTCAATCTCCCCAGGCCAAAAATGGGTAACAGATGTGATAGACAGAAAGCCTATCACAAACTTGTCCACAGATTTATAATTATCAAGTCCTCATGTCATAAAAACCAAGTATGACTCCAGCTCTATCATCTTCATGACATTCAATGAACTTTACAAGGAAGATTTTCTACAGGGCAACTTTCCATCAATGTCACTACAATCAGTAGGCCATTATCATTGAACTTAGGCGGAACAAGCATGAGGAAAGATTAATAAGACAATCAAACCTGAGATTAAGGTGCCATGCTTACCTTCTCTATCAGGTGAAAAAGGTGCTCAAGGAGACACCAGTCAAATTTAACAGCAGCGGCAGCTATAATGGAATGAATGTTGTCAATGACGTTATTTGTCTGTCCATTCTGAAAAAATGAAGTGATTAAAGTGGTTCATATAAATCATCAATGCAATCCATCACAACAATACCAAATACATGCATTTTTTATGATAAGTTGTTAATGAAAATCCACCTGAAAAAAAACACATAACCCTCATTTCTCAAAAGCATTAAATTCAATTTCTCAGGAATTTATAAAAAAAAAAAAAAAAAAAAAAAAAAAAGGACGGGGAAGCAAAGCTAAAAAAAAAAAAAGAAGGAAATTCAAGAGCACTTGTAACTTATATGATCCTCCAAAAATTAGACATATCTGATGGTCACACAAAAAGATGACTCTTATCAATAAAAAATAACAAAACTTCTTCATGAATTCAGCATATTGTGTTTGCGTTTGCAAAATTTAAGTAAGACTGATTGAAAAACGTGGGTAATGCTACTTTGTAAAAACTGACCATGAAAATGGAATATCGAGCGAATAGAATTTTGCCTAAAATGGAAATGAGGTTAGTTATCGTAGCAATAAAAGATGCAGGCATACATATCGTCTTTTTCATAAAGAAACATTTATTCCAAGAAGATAATGGTATTTGCAGGTGTTTTGTGGCAGGAAAACATAAGAATACATTTTATTGCAACATAAAGATCCAGCTTATGGAAAACAAAATTTCTGCCGGACTGTCAATTGGATGCTTTATCCATCGAACAATTTAACGCTCACTCTCCCAAGTTTTTTGCTGACTCTCCATCTCCCATCACCAAGGTTTTTTTTTTCTGGTTGTGACAATGCCAAAGGATGAGTCAAACTATATGTTTGTGAAATATTCATTTTTCACGCAATGATTTCAAATTTTCTCATCATATTGATAATTACATGCAGTTTAATAAAAACTTGCAAAACGTATGTATTTTTGTGTTCATCATCAAGTACTGGGTGTGAGACAGACATTGGCGACCATGAGAGGCCATTCACTTCTCTGTTCAGACAATTTCAGGAAGTTCATGCTATTCGTTCTCTGCTTTTTGTTTGTCATCCAGTAATTAAGCTCTCCAAATATGTCACTCTCTGTCTGCCACTTTTTGTGTTAAGTTCTTTAAAATGGTCACCTTAAAGGGAGTTTTCTAAGTCTAGATCCGTCATAGATTCTTCTAGATCAGAATCAGTATCAGATGTAAATATCTTATGTAACTTATGGTATTAAATTTTGCATGAAGTAAAAGATGCCTTCATCATGATTTTGTGTTTGAGAAGCCATTCTTGACAAAACTTGCACTTTGAGAATCAATGTTCACATTCTAGATCCATTTTATGCTTTGGACACTTATACTAGATCAAGCAGTTTTTTTCTTATCATCAAATTTTCTAGTTTCACCTTTGTAGACAAGGAAGGTCCCTATAAGAAGAGAATTGTACTCTAAATGAGGCACATTGCATTTAGCAGGATTTGAACGAATCAGGAGTATGGGCAGCAAGGGGTATTAAGCGGATTGGGAGATTAAGTGTTAATATTACTACAGGCTGGAGCCACCTGACATACAAGTAAGCCTACACAACAGTTTTTAACATTTACGTTACTTTAAAAGAACAATGGGCACCCCAATCACAGGACATGAATCCAATGGATCAATGAATTTGGAATTTGATTACATAAAAGTGTACAGGTAACACACAATATAGTTACTGAGGAGACCCTTAAAGAAAAAAAAGTCAAGAAATTTATATATGCTTAGTTGATTAAGGTTTTCTTTTATCTTTGATTTTATGTACATCCAGACGTTCTTTATGTATTGTATCTTTTAGCATATAGTCTTCTTTTCATCCTTGTTTTTATGTACATACAGATGTACATAATGTATTATGTATTGTAGTTTTTATCATACAGCGCATAGAGCCTTGTCTTCACCGTGGATATGCGCTTTACAATTTGTATCTATGTATTATTATTAAGAATGCTGGGAAAAGATCATAGATGAGAAGATTAAGAAATCAACTCAGCTCCAAAGAAAGACTGAGGAATGTTTCCATCAAAAAGGCAAATCGACTGATCAATTATAACAAGAAATTTGTGAATAAAATTTACACTACGGATTTTGTATTTGATGTTGATTAAGGTTTTCTTTTATCTTTGATTTTATGTACATCCAGACGTTCTTTATGTATTGTATCTTTTAGC
>JAOXJN010038905.1:0-10220 GCA_025762795.1 Goniobranchus coi
TTTATAATTCATTTAAATTTAAGGACTTTTTTGCTTCTTCGGCCTCTTCTTCTTCTTCTTCTTCTTCTTCTTCTTCTTCTTCTTCTTCTTCTTCCTCTTCATCTTCTTCTCTTCTTCCTCTTCTTCTTCTTCTTCTCCTCCTCCCCCTCCTACTCCTCCCCTCCCCTACATACTGACTCTCAGATTGAGTATCACTGTCAATGAGATATTTAACTTTAATCTGTCTTGGCTCTTTGGATGATTAATTCAATGTTAAAAACATTTTGACCAGCTGAGAGACTCGGAACTTGGAGCCACATTGAACCGTGAGTTGAAGCAGAGGGTGAGGGCAGCCAATGGCCTTACAGTTCACAAGCAAGTCATGCGCAATGATATTAAGATTGGAGCAAAGATTATTCAGACATTGGATAACAAATGGTCAATATGGGCAGATGAGGATGAGGAAAAAAAGGATGAAGAAAAGGAGGTAAGAAAGGGAGGCATAGGGGAGAGGGAGTATGAAGAGTTTGCTCTTATTGCTCTTATCACCATTTACTATTGAATGATCTCATTTTATTGAAAAACATTTTTGATAAGATTATCTCTTGACAACCCTTACGAGAAAATGACAACTCCAAACTATTCACCCAGACTCCCAATCAAGAACAATCAGTTGGATTTTGTAAAAATTAAAATTTTCTTTTTCTGAAAACAAAGTGAGAGAAAGGATACCAATAAATTTTACATTAAATTGTGTTGTTTATCAGGTGAATAATAATAAAAAAAAAAGTAGGTGGCATGTTTTGTAAAATTTTTGTGATCCTGTCAACCAACATTTTTTTTGTTCTTAAAAATAAATTTTATTCTTATGAAAAAGATGAAACTTGTATTTGAAGTTTAAAACATTTGTATAACATGCAAGGTCAGAGATTTTTTTTTTTTCTTTTCTAAAAGTCATGTCATTAATAACTGTCCTAAGTTTTGTGCCAAATACTACAGAGTTCCTCACTTGAAGAAATAAAAAAAGTGTATGGTAAATTGACATTCATATACATTGTCATGATTGTCTTTCCTTACTGTAACCTTAATCCTCTTCATGCCAATAGGCACATAAGAGGTGTAGAATGAATTACATATCTGCATCAACATGATTGTGGGAAGAAAGTTCAAAACTACCTGCAGATCAAGTCGTGATAGTATGTTAACATATGGAAAATATAGAATGGACATCCACATGGCAAGGAAGTGATATGAAGATTATATGCATAACACTGAACCTAATATTTCCAACGCCACGCCCACTGAAACCCGCATACCAACCAGTACCAGCAATGGATACATACCTCTCCATCTAAAGAAAAAGTAATATTTAAAAAAAAAAGATAAACTACAAATAACCAAATTATTGCAACTAGAAATCTTGACAAAAGAAATTTATTTTCATAATGTTCTCCTTGTGTAAAATGAGTACCAGTACTCGGTGGATAATAATGCTTGCTCACTTTACAATCCAACTCAAAACTACATTATGAAAGTAAGACTTCTTACCCCTGTGTCCCTAATGTAAAACACAGTGCAAAGCAAAAACACAAACAAACAAATAAACAAGCAAACAAACAAACAAACAGACAAAGCCACAGAAACTATCCCACCTACTTATAGGTAATATCAAATAATGTTTGTCAAATTATACAGTCAGATCCACACATATTCTTTCTTCTTTTCCCCTTCTCTGTGCAATTCAATGGAAGTGTCATATCATTAGTAATGGTTTCTACCTTCATATTTCATGTACCCCACTTCAAAGTGTGCCTTGGTTTTCCATTCAATATAGTGTATATTTATTATCGTGTACCTGTCAGGTACAATCAGTCTTCCTCTGGCTATCTTGAAACTAATTTTGCTGGTCAGGAAGGCATTTCCTGCAACTCTGTCATCACCACAGCCCATTGCCTTCATCTTTAGCTTGAAAAAATCTATTGAGCAAGGAAAATAAGTACGTCATTACATATAGTTGCCGATAGGAATTACTAAATTATAATTTTTTTCTTTAATTTCATAAAATCATTATAAAATTGACAATAAAATCATTAATGAGAGACAGGCCATAGTAATTCAGAATAGCGTTGGTGAAAATAACCTTCGTTCTACATCAGCAAAAGTTATGAAAGAATATTATAAAACACAATTTTGCAATATGCCAACTACATAGTGAGATGCGGACGTGGGTGTGACCTCAACCTAGAGGTCTTACCAGTTTTAGGGAAGACCATGTGGAAATAAGCTGTGTATGTCTTTGTGTATTGCGAAATAATATTAATAGCAAATCTTAAAGATAATTCATGAAAATCCTCTCTATTTGCACTTGTACAAACTTTCTGATTTATTAGTAGGATTTCACAGCACCAAGCAATGCAACATAAAATTGAAACTGTCAGGGGTTTGCAAATAATTAATTTTCTTCATAGGTGTACGATCCAGATGTACAAACATCAATATTTACTATATCGTGTAATTGTCTTATATTTGTGCTACACATATTTCACATGACCTAATTTTCATTTTTTTAAGGCACCTTTGAAGAGAAAGCCTGGTGGAAGATTTGACTATGATGCCAGTCTTCTCAATGTCAGAACCATCAAAAAGTAAGACGCATATCTGTTCAAACATTTAATACTATCAGTTGTCTATTGCTACATGGAGAGCTTGGCAAGGCTATACATTCCCCACCACATTCATTTTTTTTACATGTGAGTGTATCTGTAATATGAGTTTCTTGCAAGTATAGCATGTCATATTTTCTACATAACCTGAAATTACATCTAGAGACAGAATCTTTTTCATGGCTTAATTATTATCCAATCCAATCCAACCAGTAGTGATTGTAGTGTGGACAGATGGATGAGTCAAATTTTATGTAATTACGTTAATTCTGTTTATACTTTTTTCAAATTGTGCAACAATTTTGGGTCTCTAATTTCTTGTGACAGTGAATTCCACAATCGGGTTGTGTTTGGTAGGAATGAATGTAGATCCCTGCATCGTATTACCGTTCTTTTAGCCGACTGCCACCTGCCCGCCAGCGTGACCTCTACACCGAGGTCAATGGCCTATCGACAGCAGTAGCGTGACGACGTGTTATTGCGCTGCGCGATTTATGACTTTTGTGTTTGTTCCATAAATGCTCTTAGTATTGTTTCATTACATTCAATTATTCACTAAATGCGAGATGAATGTTTATTTATACCACAGCGAATTTAAATAAATGCTGACTCTTGCTGTTTTACAGAAGGGGAGCTTGCAATACAGTGCTTAGTAGTCATTACATGCGAAAATTACGTAATTTAAAATATTTACTTCTCAAATTTGGCACAGACAATTTCATTCAAATCAACATTTTTTAATACTCCAATAAATGCTTTTAGTACTCACAAAAGATGGTATCTTACAGGCTGCTAGTTTTGTGTAATTTAATTTTTCTTTTTCTGTGATTTCGAGGAATAGGCACAGGAACGATAGATTCCGTGTCAACAAATTCACACGCAATATACGCAATTGATAATAAAAGTAAAGACAAATGAAAACCACCGTGATGAGAGCCACACTTTATTTTTGACTTAATTTGGGGCACACTTGAAGGAGATGGGCATTGAGGACAAATTTGACTTCTTCGTCGTTCACAATGCCACAGGCTCGACGCGCAAGTCTTGCAATGCTTTGATGGCTGTTTTCAGTGCCCTGCTCTCCTAGGAAGCCAAGACCAAACTTGTGTTGCTTTATGAAAAGTATGGAATGGTGTTCGAGTATGTGTTGCTTTGGAATTGTTTTTTTTAGGAAATTGTTTGTCTGTATGTCATCATGTACGTGTTTATTGCAACTTGGATATCATTAAGGGTGGTTTGATCTATTGGTTTCGAGTGTGAAATGGCATCGTGCACTTGACTGTATGTTTCGTTGATGTTGTCGAATTTTAGTTCTATTGTATAAGCGTTGTTATCTATAAGAAGGCAGTTTATGCATGTTTTTTTTGTCTCTATAATCGATTGTGTGAGTGCCTTGTAGACTGATGGGCCCAGTTATTTATGACAATGATTGCCGATGAATAATCAGCTATGATATGCCTGTGGTGTGATTCTGTGTTTTGTCAGAATTTTTTCTAAACTTGAAGCTACTGGCCCTAACCTAGGAGTAAGTCCTTGGTGAGTAATGACTGAAAGCGCTTGTTCTGTTGCGTGTACTTGTTTCTATATTTGGTGATGTCTTCATCTGTCTCGCTAAATAATAAGCATGTTTCTCTAAGTCTAACACCCGTTGCCATTCTTTGCCTTAAAGCCTCAAGGTTGAGCCTAAGTCTGTGAGGTATTTGTGAAATAGAGATGCAGTTTTGATGTCTATGTCGTGTGCTGCTTCTTCCGGTAATCTGTGATGTTTCAAAACTATGCCTAGGAGAATACGAAGCTATGGGGGTGAAACTTTATCTAACTCTATTTGGGTCAAGGGTGCATGTAATGAATTGTGGTGTTTGGCAACAGCCTTTTTGTCTCCAAAGTCTTGTTCCACAAATTGCTCATGTTCAGTGTGTAACATTGTCAGTGTTCTTGGTGTACAGAATGATGTTGTTAATCTTAATGTGCGTTTTGGTATCAGGCACCACAAGCATGGGTATGAGCCTTGTGGGCCTGAGAGGCCATAAATCTTACAGAGAAAGTCGTAATCTCCGTTTAGAAAGACTTTGATTGCTTTATTTTGCCAAGTGTGTGAGTGTAAGGCGGAAAGGCCTTGAAAGAGTTCACCATCAAGAAACCGGGCTAAATTTGAATGACTGTCCCTAACTGAGGCTATGGCTATGACTACAGTGTTTTGTTGGGCATTGGGCTTGGCGGTGTTGGCGATTTGTAGTGTAAATTTTAATGAATGTTTGCCATGATCCGCCCCTTCATTTACCCAGATCTCATCTAATGGAATCGTTTCGTTATGCGAAGTAAGAAGATGCTTCTCAGCATAAAGAAACGTAAAAATATCGATTTTTTTCACAGCAGTAGATGTATTCATTTGCTTTAGAAAGCAAGAATTGAAGACTGGAGATGGTCAATTGCCTTTATACTCATTTAAAACAAGCCCAAAATGTCAAAATCTGGCATGGAAGATTTTACCAGCGTTGGCGCCTGTAAATCACCCCTGACACAGATCAGGTTCCACGGGTTGACAAGATTTATTGCCTGTGGGAGCTCCTCAGACAGGCTAACCGAAATATCGCTGGCGGATAGAATTCTACGCCATGTAGTAAGCTCTGTACTGAATGTGTCAATTTGCTCATTTACATTTTCTTGTGACTTGATCTTTTCATTAATCTTCAATGATCATTGATTTCAGGGAAATCAAGCTTATGTGCTTCACTTTTCTACAGGTTTGGGGAGAGCTGGTGTGAATGATATACAGGAATTATCTGAAAACTCGGAGGTGGACACTACTTCAGATGTGACTAATGCACCATTTTATTTGAAATAGCGTATTCATTTGTCACAGGAAATTGTTGTTTTTTTTTTAAGAAAATATCTTATGGTTATTTTTCCTTGTTCAAAAGAAGACCAACTGAAAGAAGTTTAACATTTTTGTAAATCTTGCAATTTAAACAAAAGAAATGGAATCAAAGGCCATACCATTCTCCAAATTCATTTCTTGTCCATTCAAATTTATGATCCCAGTGCCTGAAAGTATTGGCATCCTTGCCTTGAAACAAAATATTAAACTCAGAATTAGGAGTTGTCACAATACAAAGTTTTGGTTTATACTTTTGAAAAATAGTTTCTGTAACTTGTTGGAGAATGTCAAAGTGAAGATGTTCAATTCTGTGAAAAGATAGAAATGTTTCAGGTATGAAAATAAGTAGAAATGTATTGTATTAAAAGAATAAGAAGTCAAACTGCAACAAGATAATTAACTGGTACTTATTAATAATTATTTAAATCAATTAGAAAATCATCTTTAAGTTTGTGATATTGAAATTTTTAACATCAATCAATAGATACCAATGAAAATTTTTAAAAATTTAAATGCACTGTAGATAAAATAGCAAATTCGGCTTTGTAAAAAGTTTGTCCAAGGGGATATGGAAATCTGGAAATCAAGAACATATAAGTCATCAAATTTAATTTAATTAAACTTATCATTTACTTAATTCAAGTAACAAAATTCAAATAGTCCATCAATTTACTTCCAGTAATCTCATATCAACAAACCCCTACAACAGCTGTGAAGACACAGCGATAGATGAGTTCTATGATGTGCTTGAAAAACAAATAATGGAATGCTCTAAGACAGACATTGTTTTCCTTTGTGGATGCCAAGAAAGGAGTTGATGCACATGACCCTTGGTCAAGGACAGCTGGGCGCTTCCTAGTACAGGGTTGGTGAAACTAATGGCCGGGGTTTGAGAATTCTAAATTTTGCTTGCAATCATGAACTCATTGTAGCAAATACATTAATGAATGCCGTATAAGATCTTCAGACATACCAATCGGTGATCTCTTGATACAGATTACATTTTATTCCAATGTCTAACATGAGTAAAGCAAATTTCCCTGGCACTGACATCAGCAGTGGCCATATAATTTTAATGATGCTCAAACTCAGACTGAAAAGGATTTAAAAGTCGAAAAACTCATGTATTGACTATAATATTAAGTTTGATCTTTTAAGGGTTAAGGCTAAAACTGGAGGTAATTTTGCACTGCTCAATCTACTCCAGGAAGATGGGGATACCCTCAAATAATTTTAAAGAAGGGATTCTGGATGTGGGAAATGAAGTCTTAGTCTTAGGCAGTTTAAATATAAAGTTGAAGTCATTGTTTTCCTTTTTTTTACTGAGTGTCGATGACTGAACAATTTCATTTAAGTTTTGTGATTTTAAGAAAAAAAGGAACGAAGAAAGTAAAAAAGAAGAAAAGAAAGAAATAAAGACAGACAGAAAAAAGAAAGACAGAAAGATGGAGGAAATGAAATAGAGAGGAGAAAGACGTACGTGTCTCATTATTGCTTTACTCATCCTCAACATTTACTTATCTTCAATGTATAAAGTTTCACTCTCTAATGCCATGTAAAGAAGAGAGCAACACAACAAATAACGCAAGGAATACAATTATCAAGGTGGCCAACATTTCTTTGGAGTCCCCAATAATCTTCAAAGTCCCGTGTCTCCTTTTTGACGTGACAACTATTTCTGAAGCCTCATCTTGTACCTCTCCACTTACCCTTTTGCATTGTAATGTTTGGACACCCAGAGTCTTAGAAGACATATCATGTTCATTGTTCTAGGAACTTCAAGATTATTACATTTCCGAAAAAAAGACATTTCTACTGTTTTCTCTGACCCAGTCTTTGTTAGATCCTACCTGAAAATGCCTTTCATGGCTGGTCAAATGATTTTTATCAATGAAAATAGTCACATCAAATTACTCGAAGTCAACATCGAAGGAGATTCCATTTCACCATCTTGTCCAATTTGCCGAGCTTTGATCACGACGTTCTATGGTATCAAGGAGATTTTCAAATCAGCTCAAGGAGAAAAAGCACGTGGACGGGAGACAATGGCACAACAATGTAAATAAAGATATTTTCATATGAAGACGGGGTTGTCCTCTGTTCTCGTTGCCTAATGGTAAATATCTAATGACGTAATTGTCTTAAATGACGGTTTATAGTACTTCTACTTTCATAGAAATACCCTAATGGCGTCTTTATATCACTATATCAACATACGTTCAAAGATCAGAATAAGTTCTGTTTCCTATATACTGTGCGTCCATTTGTTTGAAATTAAAGGAGAAAAATTCCCGAGCCCTTGAAAACAAAGCGCTTAAAATTATGCTCTCATCCGTAGAGCCGTGAATACTAAAATAACGTGACACTTGACTGGCTCAAGAAGGTACTAAAATCAATTCACGCTAACTTCAACGTTCGCTGATAATGGCTTTTTCATAGATCCATAACTGTTAACCGTAAATATCCGGAAACCTTCTTCAATTGTCTTCTTATCTGCTGCTAGTAGTAGATGTATGAGGCTCCCATTTTCTTACAAGAAATGATGAAGAGGTGACATGTCACATTTTTTAATAGTTTGCTGTGACAAGGATGAATGGCCTGTGCCGTAAGGCGCTAATATCTCTAATCTTAAGATGGAAAGGGTGAATAGGATAGATCACAGGAGTGATGGAAAAAGAGGGTATAATAAACTGGCAAATTTTGAGGGTGGACAAAAATAAACTATGAACGAACAAAAAAAAAAAACCCAACAACACACACACACACAAAACAAAACAAAAACCTTCAAAAAACCCACAAAAAAAAACAACAACAAAAAACAACAACAACAAACAAACCCTGGATTCATAACATTTTTATTTCTCCCTAGTTGACCAAGTGTGCCGTTGCCAAACCCATCTCAAAATCTATTATAACCTTTTTACATTTAGTCATACTTGATGACACGCGCACGGATATTTGCTGGAAATCCGATGAACACAAGGTATACGCATGTTCATATTTTGTTTTTGGAGAACGGGATAGAGACAGAGGGGCGCATCTTATGATACGCCTTTTGCCATTGTAAGATAAGCATGTCACGCCAATGTTATTTTTGAGGATCGCCCCAATTCGTATTATTATTGTTATTTTTTTTTTTTTACTTCAGCCGTTTTACCGTAACATAGTACTATGACATTTCTTTAATATAGTCATGCATCTTTATATATTATTATGTGCATATTACGTTATAGATATATCATTTTACAATGTTGACTCTTTGTATAAAAGTTTAACTGAATGTAAAGCAAAAAAAAAAATTAAAAAAAAATAAAAAAAAATTCCAATCCAATCCAATCTAATGGATACGGTCACAGCTTCTCTCCAGAACTCGAACGCTACATGTGTAGCAATGGTCAAATTGTCGGGCTGAAAGTGATTTTCTCGAGGTTTTATTTAAACATTTCAATATTTCTTAGCTTTCTGATGTGAATAGGAACCGAGATCCACATTGGAATGGTACTTGGGTGGTATGAATAGGGAAGTTTATCCATTTTGGATAATGGATGCCTGATATACGAATTTTCTCATTTGGACTTTTTCTTGAGATGGCCAACGGGAATGCTGGTTTATTTGACCATGACAGGATTTAAAGAATAATGTTACTTTTTGTTCAGTTCTTGCTTCTCGCAGGACGCAAGGACGTCCAACTATTACCTTGTAATAATTTCGATACACTTCTTTCTCTGTTTTATTTCTTGTAAACACATATGCTAGCTTTTCTTTGTATTTGTTAAACTCTGTTTGGTTTTCGTTTTGTTTTGTGGTTGGGTTTTTTCCTTTTTCTTTTTTCTTTTCTTTTTTTTTTTTTTTTTTAAAGTAAATTGGTCCCATATTCATGAAACGTATTCCCAGATTAATCTTACGAAGTTTTGTACTCTTTTTCTTTCGCCAATGCTGTACACGATGAAATGTTTCTTCCCAATCAGGGCTTCAACAGTAACTTTTTTTCCCACTTGCCCAGTCAGGAAAGAGCAAGAAAAAACAAAGGACTCAAGCTTTGCCTACCTTTGAAATAACAATTGGACTTAAAAAAAAAAAAACAAAACAAAAAAACAAAAAAACAAAACAACAACCAACAACACAAAAACAAACAAGGAAATAGACACGAAAACAAAAACAAATAAACAAGCGGAAAAAAAAACAAACACAAAACAAAACAAAAAAAAAAAAAGAAGAGAAAAAAAACAACAAAAATAAAGAATAGAAATAAGATTTTTAACGCCAAAGCCCAAGCCGACTCGACCCAGCAGATTTGAACCTCTGGTTTTTAACTTGATGGGCGCATAAGGCAACAATGGCTTCTGCGCCCCCTATTCCTATATCGAACGCTAACCTATATTATTGAACACAATGTAAAAACAAAAAAATCTCTGATGAAAGCCAGGAGTAAGACATCGGGGCACAATGCGAGAGTCTTCTTATTGGATTTCCAAGGTTTCTTTTTTTTTCTTTGTTAGTTATCTTTCAGTACTTCTGTCATTTCTTCTTCTATATTTGTGTTTGTTTTAATTAATTCATTTTCGCCCCCTCTCTCTTTCTGTCTGTCACTCTTTCTCTTTCTGTCTGTCTGTCTGCCTGTCTGTCTGTCTGTCGTCTGTCTGTCTGTCTGTCTGTCTGTCTGTCTCTCTCTCTCTCTCTCTCTCTCTCTCTTTCTCTCT